>CAAKHB010003649.1:46338-57813 GCA_901007665.1 Aeoliscus strigatus
ACATAGACACACTGTCATCAAAGGCTGACGTAGCAGCTGTTACCCAGTGAGCAAGATAAAGTCATTTGAGGAGAGTCCCCTGCAGCAACACTGAGCATCTCCTCTGTGTGTGTGTGTGTGTGTGTGTGTGTGTGTGCAGCCCTTTCAAATGAGTCATATATCTCTTACTGTTGAGTTACAAACCTCGTGTGTTGTCTTGTCCTTATTCAGACATGAGAATCACTAAACATCTGAGTTGAAGTTGTGGAGTCCTAGAGTTTTGTTTGGGATAATAATCATTCTTTCCAGTCGGTTTTACCTAATTCTTACATTTTCAAATGTCCACTTGTTGAGATATTTAAGTATCTATACCAACATTGTCAACATTCTGTTCTCGTGGCTGAAAGTGTTTTTTTTTTTTTTTCATTTTATGTCATTAAATATGTGTTACTGTCAAGACGTTTAAACACCTCAGACAGAGACTATTATTGACTACTGACTACTACTGACTCTTCTTAATATACTGTACCAATGCTGTATCATTCATGTATTGATGACTAATAAGTAGTAATTAATGAACAATGACGATGAAGACTATTGATCATTGAATTATGGATCAATGGTGCAAGACTTGCTGATAATAGAAAACAAACATATTTTCTCAGATGATCAGTGCACGACTTTTCTCCTAGTTACAACAACTGGATTAACTGTAAAACCAACTATTAATATCATCCGAAATGTTCGATGACTCATGACAAATGAAGGCTGCTGATACTTTCAGCTTGATTTGATTTGGGACGTATACGTTATTCTCTGTCTTGACCTGATAATTGATAATCATTCATCTTTCTTAATTGGACTGGATGCATGTAAGGAGACATTTGGTTCATTGTCTTTCCTCCCCGAGCAGATATTTGGCGTGTGTCCACAGAAGCCCATCAGTAATGCAACTAGTTTGTGCCTCTTACTCTGCCTGATAAATGTTTAGTTCTGACTGGTGCATTGAATCATATTTTAATATTCACACTTTATTATCAGATTTCTTTCAGCTCTCCCAGCTCACATCTATCCTTCAATCTTCTGATAGCCGGGTTCAAACTGAGGGTAAAGCTGCCTCCCAGCCTGGCTTTACTCCTTTGAAACACTGACATCTAGTGTTAGAGGCCTCATACTGCAACTGCTGTCGACTGTAAGTGGAGGAGTTAGGCCTAATCTGACAGTGAACTACGGTACTGTGTGTGTGTGTGTGTGTGTGTGTGTGTGTGTGCGTCGTGTGCAGGCTTGTCGCCATGGACATGTGCAACATCTGGAGCATCTGCTGTTCTATGGAGCAGACATGAGCGCCCAGAACGCCTCGGGAAACACTGCTCTACACATCTGTGCCCTCTACAACCAGGTGAGCAGTGGTTGAAAGAATGTGTGTGTGTGTGTGTGTGTGTGTGTCCATCCTTTATAGCACAGATGTCTGTGTAGATGAAGGAGTGCTTATAACTATTGAATGAACTGACCTTTCCATCTACCGACATCCTGCATGTGCGGAAAACAGGGATCCTCCTCTAAACAAACTGACATGAACTTAATAATTCATCAACAGATACTGATGTGAATGTTGAAATACATAAATACCATCATGAAGGAGGTTCAGCTGCTGCTTTAAAAAACAAATCTGTCATTGTGAGAAGACGCAGATTAATCATGGTGATCATAATTGAAACATCAAAGCATGTGCATGAACTGCGTCACTGTGCACTCTGAACCACTGTGGATGTTTTGTCTCACTCTCAAAGTGAATGGTGGAGCTCTGATGTAACGATCTTCCAATCCTTTCCAGATATTTACGGTCATCTATGATCATCTGCCGTCTGTTTTATTCTTTTATCAGCAGGCAATAAAGCTGATTAAGCTGATTCTGATTCTGACAATCTGGACCTGAACCATTTTATTCATTTTTTTAGGACATTGAAACGCAGAATTCCTGTTCAGTGAAATGCAGATATAGAAGATAACAGGTTCCAAACCGTTTGTTTGTATGTTTGTTTGTTTTTCTATCACTGTTACACAACGTGCAGACTCCTCGTTCATTATCCCATTGGGAGAATAACGTGTGATGCTGCCAACATATTATTTATCTTGCTCATCATGTGTTTTATGTTCTTCTGCTACTGCGGCAAATCCCCAAAGTATAACCACAAAACCTACAAACTGTCTACCACCGTGTGTGTGTGTGTATGAGGTGTCCCAGGGCCACGAACGTGTGTATAAATATTCCTTGTTTAATTATTTATTCAAATGACTTAAACAGTAATATATTGTATTTACTGTGGATTCCAACCTGGATAGTTCTTATTCCTATTCCAAAGCCACAGAGTTCCATAGTTACTTAAAAAACAATAAAATGATTGGAGCCACAGTGTTGATTTGTCAGTACTATGAATTCAGACTTTATTCAAGTTTGATCCAATTACACACGGCCACAAAGACTCATCGACAATGTGTAACTTCAAAATAGTTAGAGCTAAAGCTACGCCCCTCTCCACAGCAGCCGATTGCAAAGTTGATTTGCAGAAACCTGATTTCAACAAATCAGTATGTAGAATCCAAATACTGTCATGATTTACACCTGAAACCGTCATTGAGACAAGTACATATTTACCAATGACGGATTAATCAAGGTCATATTTCGTCATCCTCTTACAATAATGGCCCGAGCCATGTTTTTGAGTAAAAACAAACATCTGAACCAAATCAGCATCACCTTCTGACTTAGGTGTTATTTTAATAAGGTGGCAATTTGTCTGTCACTGTTTTTCAGTTTTAGTGCTTTAAGTAGTTTGACGTGCACAATTTATATGAATGCAGGTCTCAGGAGTGACCTTCAAGGCTGTAGTGGTCTCTACATTTCCCATTCATGTGCTGCCGTCTCGTATCATATTTGATACAGATCCAGTTGTTTTATGCCCGATGCCTCCCTCTAAAGACTACTATAATACGACCATGATTCACACGTAGCGTCAAACCCCACTCATCCATTAACATATTGAATGTGTAGCAGGAAAAGCAGAGAACTGCAGCTTCAAGAGAAAAGCAGTCTGGGTGTATTTAATGGGAAAAAGAAACATTTATATAATTTCTAGAAATGCAGGTTTTTGACTTACTGTACTGTGATATGTTTTCTACAATAGGTTAGAGCTCCATCTATTGAAGGCTTTTGTCACTGACCCCAGGGTCCTGCTTCTGCTGACATTTACATGAATTGCATTCAAATACACATACACCTTCATTTACTAAACATTTACTAATGTGTACTGTGTTTTCAAACACTGGGAAATTGAGAATTTGTTCCGGATGAATCTTTCATATGGATATTGTTTTGGCAGCGGTGTGTGAGTGTGTGTGTTCATATTCTTGATAGTAAAGGACTATATTGTCACTGAATACAGCCGTGTCATGGATCATCTCTGCCTCTAAAGGACCGATTCATAGTTTTGTTGTCTGCTATCAGCGCAATAATAGTTTTCAGTAAAATCATATCTAACATATCTAGTTTGAATGTTTACAGCTGAAGTGAAGCAGATCAGAGGGGGCTGATGTAGGATGATTGTGTTATTAGGTAGTGATACTGTCCTGTTATACTGTAAGTCATACATATGCATGAATTGTCACGCTTTAAAAGTGCAAATTCCAGGGCTGTATGTTGATTAACTGTATGTGTGAATATGTACAAATCCTCCACAGTTTAACACACTAACACAACATGACGGTACAAGCAAAACCTATTTTGAAGATTTTCCATTCTACCCGAGCTCCAAATCTCATGGACGTTCACAAAACTGCCTCTGCTTTAATTCATCGCCCTGAGAAACATTACACATCACCCAGCTTGATTGTAAATGTGGATTATATATATTAAAAAACAAAAAAAAAGATGTGGGTTTGCTGCACTCCAGATGGAAACGTCCAAGAACAAAAATAGCACTCGTTGCAATTCTTAGATGTTGAATTTTTTTGGAATACTGTGACAACATTGTGCAGCTTCTGGCTGAGTGTCAGTGTCTTTGAGAGACTCACAGCCGGTTTTGAACTCTCATTCGCTTATTGTGGATCTAAAAAAGTATTTATATTCATGTGTGTGCACAGTACATGCGTGGTTGAGCACTTTGTGGGCGATTTGTGCAGCAGATTCAAACCCCTCAGCACTCTCCAGCGCTCTGTTCATCTCTCTCTCTCTCTCTCTCTCTCTCATTCTCACTCCCTCTTTCTTTTGAGTGGAGCAAAAGAAATACACTTAACAGCCAGAAGCTCCATTTGCTCATGTAGATAGCTGTTGTGTCCTGCTTGGGATGTTTAAATATTCAACCCCGGTGGTCAGTTCCTGCTCTTCTAACTTGGTTTGCTTTGGGGAATTCTTCTGACACTGGAAGCTGATCTCAGCCTCTGTCCTGACCAAAGTAGGAGAACTGAAGAGTCTCATAGTTGTCTTAGATAGATTGTCTTCATCAGCATTACCTGAATGATGTGTTTTTTGTTTTTTTTCTTCTCTTTCCTCTCCAGGATAACTGTGCCAGAGTGCTCCTTGTTCGTGGCGCTGACAAAGAAGTGAAGAACTACAACAGCCAGAGTCCGTTTCAGGTAGCGTTTAAAAAAAAAAAAAAAGAAAGAAATCACTCATCTTTCCTCGCTTCCATTTGCATGTATGTGGTTATTATATAAGACTGATTAGTGCTCTCGGTGTAGGGAAAACATTTTTAGTAGCGGGGCATTTTCGTAGGCTCATTTGTTACCATGGCAACAGTGAAAACGGTCAAGGTCAGATGCAGACAGGGCTTGTAAATGTCTTGCTGACCAACATTGGATTTGTGTCCTCTAAAGTCGTGTTTATAGGGGAGGGAACAGCAAATATGAAACGGCCACAGTTTCCCCTCCTGTAGCCGCTGTTGTCGTCTGAAATAATCATACGCTAAATACATCTTTCATACAACGGTTTGCTGTACTGTAAAGAGACAAAAATCCTAGTATCACATAAGTTGAAACATAATGACGCTGCAGCCAGCGAAAACAGTGAATTCATTTCTTTGTGCGTCTGAGTACGAAAACTAAACACAAACTAAATCACAAAATTATAAAGGCCAAAAAAATGGGCCATCAAACCAAAAGATCCTTATTCAGGCCGGTGTTTATGAAAGACTCAGTGGGTCCTTCACAGCCACTCCAGAGTCATTAGCAAGAGCACTTCATAAAGGAGACGAGTCCAAGCAGCTCGGAGACCACATCATGATCCTCGTCACAGCTGAAGCATCCGAATGTGGTTTGAGGTCATAAGCTGTGGCCAAGATGGAGCACGTGTGTCCGTGTCGGCGTTCTATGCAGAGAATATCTCTCTGCACTGATGTATCAGCTTAAATTGAAGAATCCACAAACAATTATCCGCTATACATATATTTCTCTCCTGCACGGCACAAATCTTCAGGTCTGTCTTATGCTACCTGTTGGAGGGAAGTGATGGGACCGCAGCAGTTGATTCATTGTCTCGCAAATATATTAGAAGGTGATGGTTTAATGTCCAGACCAATGCAAATAAACACATGTGAGTAACAGGACACACATATCTGCTGGCGTCTCATTCACCCATCACTTCACAACGGGTGCAGATACATTGGGGTTTTTTTGGTCAGCAGGCGTAACTGGCTTTTGGTGTTCATGTTGTATGCCCAATCGTGTCGGAAAAGTCAGTTTGGGTCCATATTAAGTCTAGTTGGTTCTAGAAGTTGTTAGCCCAATGAATTCACCAGCGACTGAGTCGAGAAAACAAGTGACTGAGTCCCATTTAATAAATGACAAAGGAATAATTGAAGTAATACCATCAGTAACCTGACTTGCTGTCAACATGACACACGTATTCCTCACCTAAGTTATTATCTCACACAAATACACAAAGGGGGATGTTGTTAATATTACGTTCATGTCTGTACGTTGACTTAATCACATTCTTAAAAAAAATCCTGAACCACTCCGTTAATACATGTAAATTTCTTCTCAGCCTTCGACCTTCATGTGACTTCATTCCTCGTCTGCATGTTGTCGTTCTTTACACACTGGACCTTTAAGAGGAACGTACACATACTATGTATCAGACAACCCTCAGGTATGTGCCATGAAGCACGTTTGTTCGGTTTGAACCAGATTTAATGAACCCATCAGTTATCAGTAGCTAATTAGCTAATAGCTCATTGCTTAATTATCGTACTGCTGTAACACAACAGTTATTCCCAGTTTAAAAAACTCCTAGTTGCAGAACATTTCACTTAGAAATAGAAAATTTACAAAGTCAAAATGACAGAAGCATTTTGTACAAGGTTATGGCTGTATAGAGAGGTTAGTTGTCAAAGAGGCACAAACTGCAGTTGTTCTGCTGACAGAAGTCTCAGCGGGGATGAACAGCAGCCACTAGACATGCCGTGGACTAGCGCTTGTTTTTCGAGTGGAAAAACTCGCTCTCTTGCTCTTACTATCTTTATCTCTACTGCACTCTCCTCCTACACATACAGGAAGGAGCTGAATACAACAAGTTTAGGCCAGTGTTGCTAACGAAGGTAGCTCAAAGGGAAAAAAATGCTTAAATACTTCAAATACATGTCACAAGTACTCAATGCTCAAATGTACGGATAGTGGAGTCAAGACCAAGACCAAGATGGTCAAGACTCTGAGGGGACGAGACCAAGGACGTGTCTCAAATTGCCAACTTCCATGCATAAACTTACTGTTTGAGTACGCAAGTGCGTTCACACTCATATACTCATAACTCAATATGCGAAAATGTCGTGTACTAGGTGCACTCAACTCATGCAAACGGCCCAAAAGTCAAGTGTGGATCAATGCACACATTCCACCCTCAGCGGTTCCGCCATCTTAGTGACGTAGCGGAAATGACGTACCTTTAACTTTCACTTTTCACACCACCTGCCGATGGAATCCCCGCGAATGCTAACGCTAGCTTGCTAGCTAGTAAACCGCAGCACATTTTCAGGCATTGACGTTGTGGCGTACGTTTGGTACTTGTGCGTGTGATAAATTGTCTTCTTCACTCTACAAGATGTTTCATTTTCACATCGTTTCCACTAAGTGCATGACGGCACTGCTTGATGTGAGACTGTACTCCCCATGGAAAGTGCATAGGGTTCTTACTGTGCTGCAAAGTGTACTAACGGATGTATGCGATTTGAGACCAATGTTACAGATGAGGTTTTTTGGCAAATAGTTGTTGCTGATTTTTCATTTCATTTCAAGTATCTCTAAGGAGAGTGGGCACAATAGCTGCTTTAAAACCAAATTACCAATTTCAAAGAGCAAATGTTAATAAACTGTGATTGTCACGGCTGAATGAGACTCACTTACGTCGCTTCTTGTGCTCTTAATTAGCACTGTGTGGGTGTGTGGCACCACCATTTAATGATATCATGTGTCAGCTGTGTATGTGTGTGTTTGTTTTTATTAGATTCTATAGACAGGAAAAAGGAAGACCACTGCCATCATTTATCATTCTTTTCATAAGGAGCTTTCAAATAATGATAATAATAGTAATAATGATCATTTCTTGCTGTAGCAATCCCCTCAAACAAATGGTCACATCCTCTCCAATCCCTGTTACACCTCTTTGCCCTGTGTCCTTACACAGTATCTGTCCATCTCCCCATGTACTCGTCCAAGCTCTTCGTCCACGTCGTTCACTTTGTGCCCTGCTGTTCTTCTTCTTCCTCTAATTCCTCCCTCCTGTCCTCATTCTATCCATTCCCCTCGTCCTTTCTGCCCCTTTAGCCCCACACGTTCTCTCATCGTCAGTGACAGATACCGTATGTCAGACGTGCGTTTGTAGTATTATTATGGTCGTATTATTCAGTCACATGCGGTGAACTACACCCCCACTCACGGAGTCAGTATGCCAACCTCTGTCTCTGTCAAATCTTTCCCACATTATTTTTCATTTAAAAATCACAGTGCACAGCAGTTTCAGCGCAGTATATTCATCATACAGTTCTCCCTCCATTTGTAATTCCTCAGTGGAAATTACAGTACAAGCATCATCAGCGCCTGAACAGAATAGAAAATGACTGCATGAATACATGTGCAATGAGGGAAATCATCCAGCAAGGAGAATTTTAAGCGTAGATATGTTTGGAAGCATTTTTTCTGTGCATGTAAACTGGAGCTTTGTGGCCTCGATCACCACTTTCATCCCTCCTGAAAAATGCTGCATTTAAGACCCAAAGTTCCAGCCTCGCCTCTGGCGACGGGAGAAAACTATCAACAGACTCTGCAGTTAGTTAATTGCTGCTTAGCGGCTAATAGACTTAATGATTGTTGTACACCAGCCGCCGATGCAATCCAATCCAGTATAAATCCATTTGCATTCATTTATTTACCTGCCATGCAAATGAAACCTCTAACAAAGTCAAAGGGAAATGAATGGATAGCACACTACATTTGAAGTGGAGCAAAGCCACTGGTCTTTTATTCTTTATCGACGGTCGATTGATCTCCAGTATCCCTCAGCCTCTATCCTCGTTTTGATGTGGCAGTATTTGCTTTTTGCTGATTTTCTCTCTGGCTGCGAGGCTCTTGATAATGTTCCTCCTCCTTCCCACCCCCCACATCCCCCCCATTTACTTCTGTGTTATACACAATTATTTGTCTCCATGACAACCAGAGGAGACCAGGAAAAGAATCAGTGTGGGGGTAGTGATGGTAGTGATGGCAGGAGTGGTGCTGATGGTGGATAGTGGAGCAGTGATGTGGGATAAATGGTGTCTGATTCTCATTGGTCAGTAATCTGGTTCATTCACATCAGTGTAAATGACATTTGAATACCTCTGTTGAAATTTGTGCTTCTCTAATGACTTTTTTCAACTATTTCCTGCCAGCATATGGATTCAGAGGGGAAGTGCAACTGGGTCATTGTGAAATCACTGAAGAGAGGCTTTGGACAATCAAACGGAGTAAAGGAACTGAGTTTGGTGATTGGTGGTAATCGAGCACCAAGGGCAAGAGGTTTGAGTGAAAGTGTGTGAAGCGTGGGAAACTCCAGAAACTCGTAACATCTGTCAGGTGCTGCTTTTCTTTGATTTTCAACATGCAAAAGATCTGCATTGACACGAGTTGCACATCAGCAATGTGGCCTGTATGGACATCAGCACGTACAGAGAGTAGGACGTGATTACACAATAATAATCACTGTGAGGTTATTACCGAAAGCCATTCACAGTTTCATCGTAGTCCGGTGTAATCAGACAAATCAGAGATTTCTGATTGTGGATTTCTGTTTGCATAGACATATATCTCTTGTTTTCATTGGAATTTCGATGTTCAGACATGAAAGGAAAGTAAATGTGATTAAAAAGCTGTCGCCTATGTTTCAAAAATCTCTTCTAAATACATAGAAACAGCATGTGGAATGCTACAGCATCAGTATTATCTAGAATAAATATATTTTTTGACTTAGTCCTATTTGAAGCAAGATGTATTTAAGCAGTGTTTAAAATCCATTAAATCCTGTCCACCTCACGTGTTAAAATGCATGTGAATAATTTAAATCTGCAAACGGCTGATTGGCAGGAAAGACAAACTGCTTCAAACATCTCACACTTCCAGTCAGTTCTGGATCTGTTACATTTTTAGGTCACAGAGGAAATGACAAGTTCATCCGTCACATTGTCCTGGTGTGATGCTCAGTCCCAGCTACTGAGCCTGCACTGAAATCAGGATCCCTCTGGAGAATAGCTGCCATAGATTTGTCACACATGGCGCCGTGTACTATTGTGAGTGGGCGATCCAGCCAGCATTCATCACGAGGGACACGTCCCTTCCTCCATCTCATGGTCCTTACACCATGTCGGACCATTAGATCACTGTACATCCTCTGATTCATTTCAGAGTAGACTTTTTATTGTTGTTAGTTTGCCGGCAAAGAATTGACATGTTGCATATTTATGCAGCATATTGAAAAATGTAAGAGGTTCCATTCTGGTACATAAAATAATTTTAAAGTGTTTCTCTCTCTTCTGCTTGAATATCTGTTCTCTGGTGTTGAGAGCAGGCATGCTTATATAATGCTGCTGGGTTTCCCTTGAGCTGTGTGTGTGTGTGTGTGTGTGTGTGTGTGTGTGTGTGTGTGTCTTCGATCACCTGACATGCTGTAAACCCTGTAGTATGCCTGCAGAAACAACTGTAAGCATTAACATTACAACAGAAAGCCTTTCGTCAAAGTGGATCACCCACTCCTGAGTCATTTACTGCCCCCTGCTGGTCACAGAGAGAACATACAGATCTGTTTCGTGGAGCTTGATAACAAGTGATGATTTTTTTTTTTTTCCATCATAACCGCTTGGTGACACTGACTCATGAGTTGAGTTTAAAAGCTGAACTTCATTTATCAAAAACTCCATGTAATCTGACAGATATGTTCATCACTTCACCATCTACTGATGCATCTACATTGCGTGTGTTCAGCTGCTTGAACTTGAATCACATGTGATTTTTCTTGGTCGAGTCCTTCTGACCGATGTCATGTGAATGTCAACGTACATGTGTGTGTGTGTGTGATAGATTACTAGATTACTGGATTGGTTGCTACAGATGTTTAAAGACATCAAGATTTGTGGAAATCAGTGTTTCTGCAACTGAGAGAGAGAAAAAATCCAATTTAACTCCCCATTCAGTGAGACAGTGACAAAGAAATTACTAAAAGACTAACTGTTTCCTAATTTCTTGTATATTTTCCTCGTTTCCTTTGAGTTTTTTCAGTTAATTTATTGACTTTATGAATGAATAAATGTTTTTTTTCCCCCCAGTGTCATGTCCAGCTGCTTTTTAAAGACAGAATGAGTTTTCCTCTTAAATTGTTACGTGATGAAATTCAAATACTAACAAAAGAGAGTCATATGTGAATATCTTTCCCTGGTAAATAAACCAAAATGCCAGTTTTACGTTGGACATACCACCATTTGTTGTCAGCTGTGGGACAGTGATCTTGTTGTTGTATTTCTATCTCCAGGTTGCTATTATTGCTGGAAACTTTGAGCTGGCTGAACTCATCAAGAACCACAAGGAGAAAGATATAGGTGAGTTTCACTCTCATCCGTTGACTGTTCTTCCCCAGTGTTTTCTGGATCTCTACCAGGATACATTTCAAATCCTCTGCGGTCTGAATGTCCTAAATGACCCCCCCAGTGTAATCCCCTCCGTGGGATTACCAGAGCATTGCCAAGAGGATGAAAATATATGTTTACACCAGGACAATCCCAGGCCGATTAGGCTGAGAGAAATGATCAATACCTCATCCCCAGGGAGCTGATTGGTCCGTTTCCACGTGTGTGTGACTTGTCAGTGTTCTAATTCTTCCTGGAAGAATTTGATCAAACCGAGAGATAAACTTTGAGATGCTTCTATTGATTGTTTTTAAACAACACACACAAACACACACACATACTCTTCTGTTCAGTT
>CAAKHB010003650.1:0-10661 GCA_901007665.1 Aeoliscus strigatus
GGAAATGAAACACTTTTTCAACTGGATACAACATGACAGGATTTGAACCAATAGATATGTGTGTGTGTGTGTGTGTGTGTGTGTGTGTGTGTGTGTGTGTGTGTGTGTGTGTGTGTGTGTGTGTGTGTGTGTGTGTGTGTGTGTGTGTGTGTGTGTGTGTGTGTGTGTGTGTGTGTGTGTGTGTGTGTGTGTGTGTGTGAAACAACCGGCTGCTCAGTGTCATTCAGTTATTGATACTTTGACACTTTTCTGTGTTGTACAATATCTGCTGTAATACACAACACGTATAAACAAACTGCCAAAATGCAAATTATTTCCATTTAAGCTCATTTCCATATTTGCAAATTTCCATCTCTCTGTTGCAGTTGTGTAATTTTGCTGCTGATGTTCACAGACTGTGAGAGTTATTCATGAACTGTGGGAGTGACGGTGATAGAACGCATGTTTAGCTCACATAGTCAACTGATGTGTGAATGTGTTTAATGTTTTACTGAAAATATGAACACGGTATTGACACAGGTGTTCAAACCACTGTGACAACAAAAGGGAGAGAAGAGTACAGCTGGTGAAATATAGAATACATGTGCTTGGAAATAAGCTAATCATTTTGGTGCATTTGTGTAAGGGGGACTGATTAGACAACAATGGGACAGACAATTCATGGTGAGTGAGTGGAACTGGAGGAATACAAATACCCAGTAGTGAACACGAAACAACAAGAAAATGGCTTTGGATCTTTCGTCTGTGAGCGCTGACACTCAAATCAACCGTAACAAGAAGCCTGAGTCATTTCCTGTGGACATTCATTTAAACAAGATGGCTGAGGTATCATAATGGCCAAGTGTTGAGCGATACAATTGGTCAATTTTCCATTGCAACTGGCATGTTGTTTTCATTTTCTTTTTTCCTGTCCCATCGTGCATATGCACAGTGAATAGAAGCAGCTCTCGGTTTTGTAAATATATCGACAGAACCAACATCTGTGTCAAAAGAAATGTTGCTGCATGTGCAGTTCGCAGCAGACGATGTCCTTGACTTTCCATCTGTAGCTCTCAAGACAATGATGTGAATCAGTAATCCATGAAAATGCTTCAGATAGCTTCCAC
Organism: Aeoliscus strigatus; assembly: GCA_901007665.1. Taxonomy (NCBI): domain Eukaryota; kingdom Metazoa; phylum Chordata; class Actinopteri; order Syngnathiformes; family Centriscidae; genus Aeoliscus; species Aeoliscus strigatus. The sequence goes on from CAAKHB010003650.1 coordinate 1,107, forward strand.
ATGTGGCTTTGTATCTGAGGGGAGAGAGGGAAAAAAAAACTCGTTTTTGTGTTTGTATGGAAGGAAACCGCTCGTTTTCAGGGTGGCAGCAAAAATAAATAGAAGGGTCTGGGAGAGTCCATGTTTGAGAAAATTAGGGTTGACAACAGAGTGATGAAAAGGGAGAGTATATTTAACAGATAAAAACTGTCTCATTGCCTCAAGTTGTCCTGGATCGCACCTTGTCATTCCAAACCTTATCAACAGCATGACCCAGTCTGCCTTCTTCTATCTCTGTCATGTCCGTCACCTCCATCCTGGTCCACATCACCCCTGTGATCATTGTTCCCAGAGCGGAATGACATCGGTTGCCACCTGAAGTTGACAATGAAATTTTGCTCCTCATACTCTAAATGTCCACACCTGGACTCTCAGGTCTGCATCATCCAACACCCTTCTCATACCACTTGAGCACATTGGGGTTTTTCTGATTATTTCTTATTGTCTGTTGGATCTGGGTAAGAACGCGACACCGCTGAGAAGAAGAGACTTGATTTTAAACTGTGAGCAAGAACAAACACCATCAGAAAAGGATGCTGTGCACTGGAACCTAAAGAAAAGAAGACAGAGACAGGACAACGGCACATAAATTACACAGTGCTCTTTGCATAATACTCGCTGTTTTCACAATCACACGCCGGATTTTAATGAGAGTATGTGGCACTACTGTAGACACCTCCTGTGTGTCTACAGTAGTAGTAGTAGTGGTGCTCACACACCATGGCTCAGATATTTCACAAACAATGTACGTGAGAAAAAAGTGAAAGAGGAGATTTGTTTTTGCTGGAGAGTGTGTTCAGGGGCAGCACACGGTGAAGGCCACTACCCATAAGAGACCCGTGCCTCTAAAATCACTAATCTCACATTTACACCTTTAGCTCCTGTCTACAGAATGTTTTCATTAACAGAATATTAATCTGTTATTTGATCATTTATTTTCTCTGTTAATCTATTTTATATATTGCATTGAACTGGTTTGGTGTCGGACAGGAACAGTTACTGAGGGGGAAGACAAACAGAGAGAAGAGAAGGGGGGGCAGCAAAGACAGAAGAAGAGCAACAAGAGCAAAAAAGCATAAAATAAAAAGTATGAATCATTAAATGTATGTCAATGGACATTGACATTGGATGGAATTGAGACAAGAACGGTTACTTGGGGGGAGATTGAGAGAGAACAATGGCAGTAGCTGTAACAACAACAACAACAGCAATAATAACAACAGTGGGGAAAAGAAACAAAAAAACAAAGACAGTGTCACCAATATTAAAAAAGAGACAAGACCACGTTTGTGCTAATGAGAGTTGTCACAGTGATTCTACATTATGAGGGATTGCAGCTTTCACACTGCAGTGCAGAACAGAATCCAATCACCAAGAGCAAGCTGCTCGTCCCAGATTGGGGGGAGACCCGAGGACACCTGCACCCCCACCAGAGGAAGGGCAGACGTGGAGCCCCAAAGGGAACAAACCAACTGCCAAGGCCACCTGCCAAGGGCGGAGGGGCAATGAGCCGCAGACCAAGACAGACGCACCACGGGGCTCTGCCCAGAGACTCAAACCCACCGGAGGACGGGTCAGACCGGACCGGGTCAGAGCCCTCCCAGACCGGTACGGTTCACTGTGTAAAGATGGATTTACGCTGGCGTGATGAATTAAGGCAGAGCTCATGTCGTACATTTATGGAGAGGTCCATGTCAGGCTACATGCCGAAACTGTAGGTACAGCGTCAATTGGACACGGAAGCAAAACTGAGGTTTCGTTATGAAGAGAATGGAGAATGGGGTTCTCTGAGCCTGCAGCAGAGGTAGTAACAAAAGTCATCCCACCTCCACCATGGAAAAGGACAAGCTGTGGATCACTGGGTGTGACATTCTTGTTGTGCTTCCATGTGGTATTTTTTTGGCATAGACAAGACTTAATGTCAATTAACACACCCGTTGTATTTTCTGTTGATGATATTATGTACAAATGCATTAATGCTTCTTACTTAAAGTAGCGTAGTAGTGAAACATCATCAGGTTCTGAACATGTATTCCCATTTCACAATTAAAATAAAAACAATCTTCGGTTCATTTTCAGTTTTCTCACCATCTCCGAACATCCATATATTAAACAGACTCTATCACAGCTTTTCATTAGCATGCAGCTCACTCGGCAAGCTTTCATGAATTCTTCATTCACTCGGCGATGTAATGAAGTCTTTTTTGTAATTGAGCTCATCAATAATTAGGAAGACTCTCTGAATGGTCTGGAAATGGTGAGTGTGAGAATTCCTAGACCATAAATGTTTCACTGAACTCCTTCAGGCTTATTAGAAGGTCTTAATGAGCCTTTAGTCCTTAGTATTGTCAATAGTCTATTCTTATGTACATTTGTAAATTGAGATGGGACATGGTTAAGGTTAATGAGCCTTCCAGACACGGGGGTCAAGAGGGAAATGGTGAGCTGTTTTGCGGTTCTAAAACAAGGTGGTGATGACATACTGACATTCTCCACTGAAGGTGTACGCTAAGTTTTAGATTTACATCAAATTGAACAAACCACAAATAAACCACTGTACATTTTATGGCTTTTCAACTTCTGTCAGGATTCATATGAGCACCCGTTGTGTCGTACACAGAAAAGGCATTTGCCTGCAGCATCACAATCAAACTTCTCCTAGTAATTACTGAGTGAGAATACTCCAGCTACTGTCGACGGCACCACTTGTTTATAAGCCCGACTCCACCTACGCACTAATAGCTTGGTCATGAATATGTATGTCAAAACTAGACTGCGCAAGAGTTTAATTTAAAAAAGGCCAACAGATAATCAGGCAGAGTGCTGTAAATAGCTGTCAGCAAAGACAATATGCAAATTGAAACCTGTTGTAGCCCAAGTGCATGTGTGACAGACAGAAGTCAGTTGAAGAAAGTACTGGGGGACTGGAGGTGCAGAGAAATTTCAGGAGACAAAAAAATAAACTTAAAAAGTCCTTTATTCTACAAAGTAAAATAAGAAAGAAATAAAGCTTACAAATCCAGTCCACAGAAAAAATTAATCCAAACCAGGGGAGACGTGTGCACATGACTTCCACGTACAAATGACACACTGGGGAAACAGCAAAGTCCACAACACAAACAACAATTAAAAGCGAATCAAAAATCCTCTATAAAAGAGTTGTATTTTGTCAGTTCTTCAAACTCAAACTGTTTATCAGTTGCATGCGGGACGATGTCTTTTTTTGTCTGTTAAAACTGACATCGATTGCTTCTATATGTAAAACAATTAAACTGTGGGAAGATAAGAAAATAAAGCACATTAAAGTATGTCTAGTTAATATGTCAATTAAGGGGCTGGTGACACTAAACCCAACGGTGGAGTCAAATAGCCTCGGCCATTAATCATGCATCAAATATTCCCAGAAAAAAGAACAAACTGTTTTCCTTGTAAGTCAGGGCTCTGTCAGCACACGGGGAAGAAAAACAATGAAGATGTTCTCTTCCACACAGTGCTGACAGCTGTCATATTCATATCCATGTCTAATTTTATTATGACTGAAATCAAAAGAGTGTCAGTCAATTCTGACGTTCATTATTGAATCACACTCCTTCTCTTCAGAAACCTGCCTGCTCATGGGTCCTCTGTCTATTTTGATCCGACTGTCATTACTTTGAGAACAGTTTAATAGCATGCAGTCCTGAAAATCTGAAACCAAAGTGGGATTTATCAGCTCGTTTTCAAGCTCGTTGAATAAATGCACGATAGAGATGCAAAGTTTGTGAACGATGAGAATGAGTCGTGTTTTCACATGCAAATTGCGACACTTCATGTGACACGTGTGTGCAAGTGTAATTATAATCAGTGTCAGAATAATTCCCACCAGTAGAGCATATATTGGTGGGATGTGTACATTCAAAATATAGTTCTTATTCTTTAAAAGGAACCCTTCCCATCTCTAATGCACAGCTCCCATCTTCCCTGGGAGTCAGTGGACAGTGGGGCAGGACGCTGGGCTGCGATTGGAGGAACACTTGACAAGGCTGAACCCCCTTTTGGCAGTGATTTTGATATAAATATGAGACTAACTGCAGTCCGCTCTGTGTCCTGAAAAATCTAATTTCTTAAAAGCTACACCTTTACATATGTATAATGTACTTGTTGGGGTTGCTTGGTTGCGGTTTAATCAGATTTGACCGACAGTGACATCACTATGGCAACTGAGGAAACAGCCCTGGTATGAAGAGTATGACCTGCTCTCACTGCAAAGAGCTCATGCAAAGCATGAGCAGGGGAATTGGTCACGCAACGTGATCAACACAATTCAGTGTTTTTGCAGAAAAATATGGAGTCACTGGGCAATGGAATGAAAATGTTTTTCGGTCGGTTGTGAAACTAATAATTCAGATAGCGTCTCCTATCATTTTGGGAGGAGAGCGAGACACTGCAGACTGCATGTGCTTTACAGTGCGACAGCATAGAAGACCTTGACTGACACTCAGAGTTGTAAAAAAACAGCCCAGGGTGTCTCCCTATTTGCATTTTCTTGGCTCTGCATTTCCCCTGCTTCTTCGACATAAAAGCATGAGCGCTGCCTAATTAGACTTTGCAGGTCAGAAGTCACAGTGCTTGAGGAAAGAAGGACGCTCTTGGGAAGGTCATGTCCAAAGGCACCTTCTCCTTCATTCATATCTCCCCTCTATTTAAACTTGATTTTTTTTTTGTCTGCGTCAATTTGACACCGTATCCACAGTGTAGGGTCCACGAACGTCGATAACCAGAGAAAACAAAAACACAGCTGCAGGATTTAATGATGACGGACGTGGAGAAACGCTCATGGAGGCTGTCTGCACAGGTTCTGTGTTCAGTATAACACAGAAGCATAAATTCCGCTTTTATAGATGCTAATAGACCATGTTTAGTGACACATGCTCACACGCTGTGAAGTCATTAATTTGTTTATTGTCCTTGCAAAGATTCAAAGTTGGCACATTTTTTCACTGTGTACAAGAAGAGAAATTATTCAGTATCTGTCATATTCCATAAACACAGTATCAACTACTACTTAAATACTAATTAACTAGAATCAATATATTTATTCTGCACTAATGCACCACAACTGGGAGGAACTAGACTACTTTAACTCCGTCCTCCTACCTTTCAGAATGTAAATGGTGTAAAGAGGGTGTGTCAATTGTTAATAGTGTTCTTTGTTCGTTCTGCAATGCTGATGTGACACAGCAGTTTCCCTCAGGGGATGAATAAAGTCAGATGAGTCCATGAGAAATATCCCACCGCTGATGACAGCATCTTTATCATCTTCCATCCCAGAGAGAACATGTGTATCTGCCTGTGTTAATACCCTTGCAGCAAAAAGCAGAGAAGATGGATACATCCAAAGGGGTATGTACAGTGTGTGTGTGTGTGTGTGTGTGCGCGCGGACTCACTGAGTGAAAGATGTCACATAGCTAGCATCAATCCAACAGGAACATATCGTCTTACTGCGGTAAAGTGACAAGAACAGGAGCCACGAGCTTCCTTTAACCACAACAGACGGCTCCCGTTGAATAATGTTTCTTAAACCCGTACAAGCAGCATTTTCCATTTCCCAACAAGAGTGGCAAGAGATGGTAAAGTCAACAAACATGAATGTGCCTCTACATGATGCATAATTGCTCGATTAATTGCTTGTTTGCTGCAGAATTGCTCCTGGGCTTTGGTACAATATCTTTGTACTTTGAGTGCGCGCGCTGAACCCCCCCTTGCTGCTCTTCTGTCCTCTATCTTCATTCCTGGAGCCTGTTTATTTATTGAGGCAGAGAGAAGCACTCTCATCACCATCATCTGGGTGAGAGATGGTGTCGTAATCAGCCAAGTTCCATCACTGTGACGGTGCCACCATTAAGTATGAGTGGGTTATGTGTTTCCATGACAACCACATCAAAACAGCAAAAAACTTTTTTTTTTTTTTTTACTTTGCAGTGGGGAGGGGGGGTACAGCAGCTGGGTGGGAGTAATAAAATCGTAACAAAGCAGCTGTGAGTGAGGCCAATCTGCACAGAAAGCTACTTTGCAAAAATCCAATTTAATAGATTGGCTTAGCGATTGACTCATTGGAGGTAAATTCAGTGGTAATTATGGATAAATCAAAGGTGAAAGCATGCAGAGCACTTGCATACACAAGATGCTCTCCTGTTTTACACCCCTCCATCTTTCCTGTGTAGCTCCATAGTATCTCCATGTAGCTCATCACAGGCTGTAGGATGGATGGATGGCATCTGACATTTTAAAGAGAGCTAGCAGGTATATTCTATAGGACTTTCTAAATCACCCCTGTAGTTGATCATTACTACAGCCAAAACAGGGCTAATGATGGCGCAGAGAGTGCCAACTCTCCGACCCCCTGCTGGGAATGTGCCAGCTTCCTGCTGGGAGAGGACGATTGTGAGTGGGAGGCAGCAGCAGCAACAGTCAAGTCTTCACAGCCAAAGAACCAGGAAAATAGTAAAGTAATACGAAGAAAACAGGGTTATTTGACATTTTGCAACATTATTATATTTAGGGAAAGCGTTTTGCTGTTTTTTCTTTTTCTGCCATTGTGAAGCAAACAAAAACATTTGTTAGGTTCCTGGATGAAGGTTAATAAATTGCTTTGCTTTCATTTATTCTGACCTTTGAGTTCAGACAAAATCATTTTTCTCTTAATATGCCACTAATAAGGACATACCTTTTATTTGTCGGCCTCTTGAACTACATCAACTTCCTTTTTACACAAGAATTGACCATGATGATTGGAACCAGTTAACCCATGGCTGTAGAGGAGAATGTTAATGTGACAGCTGCAGCACAACAAACGACATATGAAGGTAAAAAACAACAGCAGGCATCTGGATTCAGTCTGATTTTATGACAGCTGCACGGGGCCACATAACTGTAACTACGTTCACACTTGCAGAACAGATTGTTTTCTTTCATTTACCTTTATCAATGAAAAGATGTAAACAGAGGTGTTTTTTTTTTATTATATAGGAAATACAACTGTTGAGTAGATGATGGTCGCTGGTTCAAAATGCAGGAGTCAGAACACACCGATTCTAGAAAACAACAAAACAAAAACAGAAATACTGAAATGAATCATGGGAAAAAGGATGGAGGCAAAAAAAGGCCGGAATCAGTAGGCAACAGAAGATCTGACAAGACTGAAGCAAACGAGGTGAGGACATGAGTGGGGAGCTGACTGGTTCACCCCCTGATTTACTGTTACCAGCAGTGGTGATTAGACACGATTCCATCATTTATTTCTACGTCAGACGGGAGAAACGGTGTCACCTGGACGGTGATTTCTCAACGTCGCTGTTAAGAGTCAGGGAGAAATTTTCAGTTAAAACATAACTGGAAGGGTATTTGAAAGCTGTCACATCTGTTTAGTGGGCAGCATCTGTTCATATTCCAATTATGGTCTTGTTCCGTGTCAAAAAACAGGAAAGTTGTATTTCATTATTGCTGTCTGAAAGTAGGATCATCCGTGGTTTAAAAAGGAGACAACCCTGTGACAGAGCAATTTATTAATGTTGTCAGGAAGCCATTTATTCAGCATCGGAAACTTCCAATGTGTGAACAGTGAAGAGTCACTTTATAAAGTCAATCAGATGAGTTAACATTTGGCCAAAGCTCCCTTGGACTGCTCTCACTGGGGAAACCTCTGCAGGTAAGCTAATTGGAATCTCAGCGGTTTGGGGAATAGTGTGAGCGATGGCTGGAAGTGCTGCGATAACACACTGCTGTGATCAACAGTTTTGGGTCAACAGAGACACGTAAACAAAAGTTTGAGACTGAGTTTCCCATGTAGAGCAATCAAGCAGCTCCACATTATTTACCAGTCATGTCTACATCAGAGGCAGCAAAGTATTCTCATGATCTGCTGTCAAGGCAGCCAGTCTGGTTTCCCCTGTGGGACTGAAGATGAAGACAAATCAGCAGGCCTATTGCATCCATGAGATTTATTATGTTCCTGGACTGCTGCAGAAGGCATATTTGAGATTTGCGTAAGTACATTTCTGCAAATGTCAGCTTGTGTAATGCAACAATCTAATATTCTTATAACTTCCTTCCTTGTCTGTGGTTTTATCCCTGAAATCAAATGAGAAGGGCCTTTTCATTAAATGAATAATTTATGAGGGTGCTAAGCTGGTTAGTGCTTGTCCATCATGTCTTGTCATACCACTTTTGTGCCTCAGGAGGCAACAGTGAGTCATGGACCAAGAAAGAGCCATGGCTTCTTCACCGCCCCCCCCCCCTCCAAAATGATGCAATTCCTTGAACAGGCAGACTGTATCCGGAGCTCTTCACCTGGTGTGCTGAGGCAAATGGGACAGTACAGGAGCCCTGTTGTGTTCTGTAGTGTAGCAGCGGCCCTGGAAGGCCCCCCCGTGACTGAGCTCGTTCCTTCAGACACAACATAAAGCCTGTGAGTGTTGTGTGAGTGTTGGAATGTAAACTGGGTAAAAAATGTCTCGTCCCATTACAATTAAGAACCTCCTTTTCAAGGGTGACCTAGCTTCATGCTAGACATGTTAGCATGTCCTTGTTTCTTACAATGGTGGTAACACGTGACCCCCCTTCCCCCCGAATGTGTACACTGTTAAGTGTTGGTCAGATCTGTCGGAAATTGAAGCTTTCAACAAACTATCCTGATGTGAACCCCTTTCTGACAAACATATTACTGCACTCATTGCAACATATCACCTAACAGAACCTGCACGTGTGTGGCAGGTGTGGTTTATATCTTTGCATTTATGCTGAGTGGCAATTCTAGGAATTGGCTTTATTTCCTCCCCCGAGGAGGACTCTACCCTAATTAACATTTATTGATAGATTCATTTAACATTCATCAATGTTATCTAATTGTCATTTGGTGGCTGTTAATGATTAATGAGCTGAAATTAACATGGATTTCTTTGTTTTCGTAACCCAGTGTGAGCGTGCAGTCTCAGCAGCCAGTGTAGCTTTCAACCCATTTCTTTCTGACCACCTCACCTCGATAATCAGGGGTTTGGCCGAATATTTATCTACTGCAATTCACATTCACAAATCCACAATTGGCTGGAACACCTTTATGTGTATTAACGTTGGTTAGGTCATACATATTTGACTTCTTACTAAGGGACAGGCTCACCAAAAAAGCAAGGTGTGTTTAAACAATGGGGGGGGGGGACTGACTGAAGAGATGTAACTGTGTTTATGATTGCTTTCATTAGATTTGTTGAACGTTTGTTGAAAGAATGCAGCGTAAATGAACAATGTTCCCTTTGCCCTTCTACTTGCGATGCTCTGCCTCATCTCTGGAGGGGTTTAAACCCCTGACCACCGAGTGAAAACCAGAAACCTTCTTTGAAGGCTGGATTCATACTCCCAAACAAACACAACTGCATAAGTAATAAATAACGAGGGCTTGTTTTTTTGGAGGGATCCTCATGCGAGCTGAAGATCAGTATTTTCTTGAACATCTAACATTTACAGATACCGTGTCTTCAATG
>CAAKHB010003650.1:14902-29405 GCA_901007665.1 Aeoliscus strigatus
TTGTGGTTATTTAATAAAAAACATTGTTATTGCGTAAAATCTTTGTGGTGTTTAACCATAATCATAATCAAATAACTCAAGGCAAACCCCCCAAATTATTAAATGATCATGACATTTCAAGTAAAAAGTATCGGAATCGGTATCATTATCGACGATACTAGCCCTGTATTTACTTGGTATCGGATCAATACCAAAATTTCCAGTATCGCCCAGCCCTAGCAAGAAGAGAATCTCTCCAGCCTTCCCCAGATGCTCTTTTTTACCCAAAATGATTGTGTAAAATTACATTCCCATAGCACATGTAGGAAAATGTCATGGTCCAGCATTGCCTTTTGTAAATTTGGATTGTGACATTTTGTTTTGTTCCTCAGTGTGATTCAGTCGTTCTGGGTTCCCTCATTTGAATATCTGTCCGGCCCTAATGTGTTTCACCTGTGTCTTGTTTCAAGTTCTGTCGTCCCTCTCCTCCCTTCCCTGTGTGTCTCTCAGTTTCTCCTCAGTGGGTGGTTCCCAGGCGCAGGCAGCTGCGGCTGATCCCAGCTACACACCTATGTCTCATCATTCATTTTGTGCAGCTCAAATACTCCAGTTTATCTCCCACTTGTGGCCAGATTGTGCTGTTTGCTCTGCAGAAACCTGCCTGCTTGCTTCCTCCCTGGAACTGCACCTGCATCTTTCTGCGATCTCTGCGATCCCCTGGATTCTCTGTCGTCAGCTCCCAGCACCCTGCCTGCACCATCTCCGGGATACTCTCTTGTTTGCCTTCTTCCCAGCTTTTCGAATAAATCGGTTGTTTTTTCATCACCCGTGCGTCCGCATTCTTTGGTCACACTCATGATCGCCCTGACTGAAAGTATGTATTAGCTTAGTGTGTATTAGAAACTATGTATTAGCTTATATTGGATAAAGTTCCCTCGAGCCTCTCTGATGTATTTCCCCAATTTGCTACTATTCTCTTTCATTCCTCCTCATTTAGTTCACATTCCAAAGCTCTCTGCCATATAGTCTTATATAGACTACTACAGATATCCTTATTCAGCCCACTGAAATCCCGATAAAACACTTGCTGCTTTATGCGGCGTAACTCCAGATAGTCCCTTACTGGGTTTGTCCCATGTGTAAATTGCCCTTCTCTGATATTGTTTAATTTGGAGATAACTCCAAACCCTTTCTTCAAAGTTATATTTTTGCAATAATTCAAATGATATAAATTCTCCATTCACAAATATGTCACTTATTTTATATATTCCCTTTGTAACCATCAGATACTTCATACCTGATAGTTTCCATTTGAATCTAAACTGTGTGATTTGACTGGGGCAGCATATGTTCGAAATAGCCATGACCTCTGATATATGACAAATTATCTTGTACCCTGATAGGTTAGAATAGGAATCAGATTTATTCCATAGTATTGGTAGGGACTTGTGTGGGTCCGCCACACCGCCACGATATCATCTGCATACGTAAACACTTACATTCCTTTATCTGTCCGTATTGATACGGCCAGTGGTTCCAAAAATGAGTACTTTGACTGAATGGTCTAATTTATTTGCACACATCTGCCATGTTAAGAGACAAGGAATAAACAGTCGCTGTATCTCATTTGCTGTTATTACAAAAGAGTTCTTGTTGATTTGCGTGTTGATGGTCGAGCTTTTGACCAGTTTCTCTGACCAATCAGCGGCCCGTACTCTGTAGATGTCAATCAGAGCAGGCACCAAAAAGAGTACCAGGTGCCAGGTTCTATCCCATGTGGAAAACCAAGAAAAGCTGCTCGAGCCAAATAGTGCCAGAACTGTGAATTGAAATAACACTTGATCTTACACCCAAGCAGAAAGCACCATGTGGCATTTGTGAGACACAGCAGTTTTTCAGATAACCCTGACAACACGAAACAGCACACTGCAGCAGGATTGGATAGACTGATTTTCATTGGCAACATTGCATTAATCCACAATTTTGCAAATGGTACGCTGTGACCAGTAACATGTTTTAAAAATATTCTATCATACACTCACTACAGATGAGCTGAGCATTGCATGTGCCCCAGAGGAGCTGCTCTGATCAAATTCTGATATATTTTGTTATGAAATATGTATGACCCAATGGCTTGAAGTATTTGACCCTTAGTTTGCACTGAGGCAGCAGTCGAACCATGCTCTGGGTTTTTGAACATCATGATACACAATGGAACGCGTTCTGTGTTTTCTTTTTTTAAATGAATGTTCTGTAAGTGCACTTAAATTCAACACAATGCCTTTCCGTCATATCTCAAGATGCCAGCAGGATGAGAGAGACTGCTATTATCCACTGAGTCAAAGACTGGCACAGCAGTTAACTGCCTGGTGCCTTGACGCCCGGCGCTTTGATCTTTCCTTAGCATTCTTTCAGCCTCAGCCCTGTTTTCATCGTGTGCATTAGCTAACAAAAGAGAGAGAGGCGTGGATGGATACGATGCAGGGATCTGCACCTAGAGACTTCAAAGCAGGCTTTGAAGTTGGGAAGGAGACATCTACAGAGAAGAGCCGGCGCTTCATTGTCCTACACGGCAACATTAACACTTGACTGCTATTTATTCTACTTATTGAACATGGTGTGGATCCTCTATGGTTTTACTAGAGCTGGATTGTCTGCACAGTGCTGCCTATGTTATTAAAATAAACAAAAGTAGTGACAGTATGAAAAAGATGTTTATTCTTGCATCATCTGGATTAATACCTTTAAAAATAATCTGTCCACATGACATTTTTTATAAAGTACATCAGGATGCAAAATGCTGCACGGGCTCAAACTAACACTGGTGGTGCAGTTGAAGCAAATGTTGATGTTACACTATTGACTAATCTGTGTAAATCACTTTAGGATGATGTTTGTGACTTTTGTTTTTTTCCCACCATCATGAGATTTTCATGAGGCATTAGCTCTCAATTGGTGGACTAAGATCAAAGTTAGCTTTTTCATTAGGGTTGGAATCCAGAGCCCCATGCTTCTGAAGAAGTTCACTCCGCAACCCACAGGCTGAAAATGTTAATACAACTTTCAAATAACAGGCACTATTCAGGTTAGAAATAAAAGAGTCCTCTCAGGTGAGTAGAGACACATTTTCAGCCAGTCTACAAAGTCCAGGTTACTATGACCTGGATGGTTGTGAACTCTCAATATATATTTGTTTTGAATTTATTATGAGGGCGTTGGACATTGGTGGTGCTTTTGCATTCGTGACACAAAAAAAGAAACGGATCTTGGAAACGAATCTGACCTTTGGGGCAAACAGTGAAAACAGATCCAATACCCACGTGCCGCTGGATTCTGGATAACCTTCAGAGACTGTACACGACTGTGTGGAGTCTCTATTTGAAAATTCAAAAAGATGGAAAATAACATGAGGTACTATTCAGCCCATTTCCAGTCTAGATCCTTATGGGGTAGACATTTATTACATAGATGTGTGATGGAATACCTTCCACTGAAATCCATCACACCATCCTTTAGGAGTTTCCACACCTCTGTGTTAGTGGCAGTACTAACCTGCTAGAGGCAATCTTATGCACACTGATGTTTTTATGACAGAAACAGACGTCTCATACTTCCTATACATACCAGTATCAATGTTAGGTACGACTACCTAACTAAAGAAACATCAAACTACTTAATACTACAACTCTCTCCACATCCATGAAAATAAAATCAGTGCTGTCCATTTAGTGTCAAACGTGTGCAAACGATGCTCATTTTCTCCTCCAGTTTGCCTCTTGATGCGTGTTTGTCATTTGGTCTGAGGCAAATGGTCATTTTCATATTTATTTTCAACATAACTGGACAAGCAGCAGCCAGGTTGGTTCACAGAAAGAACACTCTGTTTTACATGAGCTGCTAATGTGAATGTTTCTGTTAGAAGAAGAATCTGATTTTGAAGTCCCCCGACCTGAAGGTGTCAGGCAGAAATCACGCATCGACATGAAGTCACTTTGGACATCAACAGGCGATGATAAGACAATGAGAACAAAACCAGGGTGCTGCGGCTGTAAAGCAACCCGGCGCTTTCGATCGTGCTGGATGTGCTGGTTGGGTGACTCACAAAGTCCATGGTACCCATAGCTGTGTTTTTGTTCTCTGAGAGAAGTAGAAAATTAAGGCCAGGTCATTTCTGATTTTCACATAACACATGGTGAGATAGGTTCAAGCCCTTTATAACGCTGGAGAGGATGAGTGGTTTAAAAATGGATATAAGGATGAAACCCAAAGAGCAGGCAGTGGTACTCCAACAACAACAACAAATTACCATGCATCAGAAGTAGTCAGAAAAAGATGGTAATGTTTCAAAACACTCAGAATCAATGTGTGTGTGTGTGTTCGAACGGAGGAACCAACTAAACATGGTGGTCCCTTTTAACAAGCTATAAGCCTAAAGAATTAGTAAAGATTTTCCCTCTCGTCTCGTATCAGTCTAATTCCTACTCAGTCCAAAGAGGCAGAGCTGGCTCAGCCAGGGTGTTGATGAGCCATGTCATCCCAATTAGGCCAGCACCAAAAAGCAATCTGTTTTCAATTGTTATCTGAAGAAAATAAGGTTGGAGAGGAAAACAAAGCCAATCAGAAGGAGGTGTTGATAAGCAGAAGAGAATCCTTCGTCTGCACTTTGTAAGCATAGAATGTTGCAGAGTTAAAGTCAAATAGTATTCTGAGTATCTATATTGTGCTTATTCCAATATTACTCACATTGCTGAATCAAGATTTCATTAGTAAACACTGAATGTATCGTGATAAGTTACTGATGGTGACAAATGATCTTCATTCCTTGTATAAAAAGGCAGGGTGGGGGTCTAAGTTGTTCAGCTTCTTATCTAATCATGGCAGTTCCCCTTCCCAGCTGTAGATAACTGCAAACAGACAGATTGGAACAGGGTGTGACGTTTTGATGACATGCTTCGTGTGCGTCCCATCACGGAGAGAAGACCACATTTGAAGTCACTGACTAACATTTAACATTTAGTGTCCCTTTTGTCATGGTGGAATTATGTCAGTACGAACCAGTTTATTTATTTCACGACATTTCAACAACAGTTATCTCATGACACTTTGCATATTCTTATAGAAAGCGACATTCACATGAGCATCTTATAGCGACATACTGTAGGTGAGGAAAAACTTCTTTTTGCAGGCTCAGATGCCTGTGGAAATCCAAGGCTACATGTGGAGGGATTTCTGCCTCCTGGGGGGAAGTAGAGAGACGGTGATTGAGGCAGAACCAGAGAAAAGCAGCAAGGAGAGGAAATCAAACTATGTGTACACCACAGAGGCATCACCCCACGTCTGTGTCAACAGTCAGGGACGGCAGAAAGACAGAAAGACAGATCATCTTTGTGCCATAATTCCAGAAGTCTTTTGTAAAACTGATGACCGCTCAGCAGTGACTTACTAAATAAACTTGTTTACTGTGTTTTCTCTAGATTTGCATATATTTCGCTTTTAACCTTGCGTTTCCATTTCATATGACATGTGGGCCAGATGGCAACTGGTGGAGTTTGACTTTTCTAATGGATGTAACGCAGCATTTGTTCCATCTTTGGCCTTGTCGGAGGCCTCCAATGATTATAAACCTTCATGAATAAGATAAACTCACCGTATGCAGTGAAATTAATTAGGTACTCTGGATGGTTGCCACCATACTTCTGCCACTGTGTTTTTAATTCTTACTGACCTCCTGGCAGAGAGGAATAACAAACAGACAAATTTGCATTTAGAGCTTTGCTCTCTGTCTCTCTCTGTCCTACACCAGCCCTGAATGTGTTTGAATAAGGCAAAGGACAGGTTCAAACACTGTACGTGGACACCAGAGATCGCTCTCCCTGCAGGGGAACTCAGCTTAGATCAGACTAACTTCTGCAACTGATGGGATAAATGTAGAAATTAAGTCACTTCTTCTCTGTGAGTCAATGGAGCAGTGGATGGGTCCGGGTGCTGGGCTGCTGCATGGCCATTGGAGGAAGCGTCTAGAAGACTGAGCACCACATTTGATTGACAGTGTTTTTGAAATATACACCAGCATCGACCATTTTTCCATTCCAGTCCTGTTCGCAGAGACAAAGCTTCTTATTTTCTTGGTGATTAAGCCCATTTCCACCTGCATGTATCAATGCATGTAAATTAAAAAGAAAATACTTTTCCGAACATTTCCGAATATACAATTATAGTTTCCCCTCATGCGTTTTCAAAGCAGCATTTTCAGCAAACGTCACAGAGAGCTGAATTTACGTACAAAGAACTTGGAAAGTTTTATGATGTAGCGAATGAGAATGAGGAGAAATATCTTGTAGGACAAAAAGTGGATGTTTTAATATCTGCCTCTTTGGCTCATCTACCCAAAGCACCAAGGGCTGGGCTGTTTTGTTGCAGCCTGACGTCACTGCTACACATTTGTGTGATGTGCACTCCGTCAGAGCCACCACCTTCAATATGCGCTCCAGCATAAACACAGAAGCACTCAGTGACGGTGTTGAAGCCCAAACAACACTTGTCACCTTTCTTCCAGACTAAGCAATCAGTCTGTTTGGGAATGATACAGCCACCTTTAGAAAATGCCTCAGGTGTCACATCTTTTCTGGACAATTTTAGCTCATATTTTGGGTCGGCCATGAATAAATAATGCAGGGCTTTTATGACAGTGACAGCGAGGAGTCAAGGCATGGTTGAGGGGAGAATGGAACGGGTGTATGTATGTGTGCCCAGAGATATTCAGAGTGTGTGCGCATGTGTGTGTGCATGCATGCGTGTGTGTGTGTGTGTGTGAAATGTTTAGTGAATGCAGCTGGGCTGGATGTATTATTGATGTGCTGTTAGCACTCCCAGGGAGTTGCAGTCTCATCACAGTTTGCCAGGGGATTAACAGACTCAAAAAAACAAACCAGGGAAACAGGGAAAAGGCACGGAGCATATCCCTCATCAGAATCCCACCAGATTCTTCTTCTCCCTCTGAGAAATGAGCCTTCATTTAAAGGGAAAAAAGACATTATCTTTATATGCGACAACTGGCTGGGATGGGAGAATTATTGATTAGTTTTGATTTGATGAAACAGCTCGCCCGTGCGCGACAGTTTACAGCTGAATTCCCGTTTGTGATGATGTTCCTCTGTGATTACACAGTTTGGCACCGTTTGTGAAATGGCTTGCCATTACTGCTTGGATGAGTCACTGCCTTTCCTCTCGGTCGAGTATCTGGACCTTAAAACGGACATCTGCACAGTGTGACTGAAAACACAGTTTGTCTGTGAAGGCCAGGCTTTCCGTCATCTTCTATTATGGTTTCATTAGGCGATGTGAGGACTGGCCTTGAAATGGGTGTGTGGAGCATGACTCTTTTTTTTAAACTGACCTGTCAGAACTAAGCAGCATTCACACCCACCTGCTTTCCTGTCTGTTTTTTTTTTTACATTGTCGTATAGTTATCACCATTTGAAAAGCTTGTATATGTTTATTTCAAACCAAACAATACCCAACTACCTCATTCAACTGTGTGTGAGGAAGTGAATCTTTACGATCACCCAACAGTGATGGTGTATGTCAGAGATGCATCACGTATCCAACTAGAGGCATTAACACCTACTTTTCACTGCCATCACCTGTATGTGCTGAAGTGTCTCGTGCCGCGATTGTGTGAGAGGTGGAAAACTTTTTCCTTCTCAGGTGTGTTTGTGCATGCATTTGTGAGGGAGTCAAGCTCCGAGGTGTCTCAGCACAGCAGGAGCGATGCGTTCAGTGTGGGGGCACCTTCAGAGGGTTGACGTAAAAGTCAGCTCTCAGCCTCCTGCCGGGCGCTACCTAAGTAAGCTGGGAAAATGGGAAAAAACCTTTAGAGGGTGGGATTCAGTCCTGGGAATCCACCCTGAACCCACATTAAAGACTGACGATGCCAGACTGCACCGGCCTTGAAGATCAAATAGAGCGAAGATGCAAGCTGTGAACCAAGAAGGTTTTGCCATGCCAGTGTTTAATTATTGACATTTCTAGCGCTGCAAGTCACTTCTGTCAACTCAGCAAGAGAAAATGCACTTACATTTTGCAGGAACCCAATTAGTCTTATCACAACCGGGCATGTCTGTTCCCCAGTGACGAGCTTACTGTATATAAAGTAGACATTTACATGAACATCCGTGTTAATACCATACACTTTTATACATAATTTTAGTGACAGAAAATGTTAATGGGTACTTTACGTCCCATGTACAAATGCATTTCAAACACTGAACCTCTGATTTAAAAAAAAAAAAAGCCCATGCATATTCCAGTTACTTTCTTTCTGAAAAAGCTTGACACTTGGACCATTAAAACTAAAGAGACATCTTTGGTTCAGTTCTTTTGATTGACAACTGACAAAGGTTTCCACACAGTCAGGGGTTTAAGAGGCCCATATCCCTGGTCACTATAATCCTAACATCATTCTCTTTGTGCCACCAAAGCCTGTTGCTGTCTGAAGCAAATGACATTAAGGAGCGAGAAATGTTAGTCCTTCTGCCCACCAAGCAGGCACAGTATGAGACCAGCTCATGTGTCGTTTCCGATAATGCTCATAGTGTGACTGACACCCTTTTAACATTGGTTAGCTGTTCTCCAGCTATGATCAATGAGAAATGAAGCAGTATGCCTAGTTTCACATATAAATTTAATTATAGCAGTATTTAAAAAATGTTTCAAAAGATCACAGCTAAATGGTGATCAAAAGTAACAGCATAAATATAAAGTACTTTTATTGTATTTTAGATGGTAAAAGACGAAAGAAGCAGAAGAACAGGGACGCATACTTTATCAATACCTGAAATCGTCCCCCTGCACGTTGACCCGTCCAGGAAGTGAACAAACACACACAGACCTTGTTTGGAGCCCCGTTTTCTTGCCTTCAGGAATTTGTAGTTCCACACCCTTTTTTATGCCATCAGTGAAGCGATTTAGGGTTACATGTCTCGCTCAAGGACCCTTCAACACAGATTCCAGGAGGCTTGGATTTGAAGCACAAATCTTTGATAACTACACGATCTGCTCTATCTAATGTTGGGAATGTGTTATAATACAATTCCATTTTATTTGATTTGCTCAACATCACAATTACAATTGTCTCGATGGACTTTACAGTCTGTGCAATACTATACCCACTGTCCTTTGACCATGAGTCGGGGTGAGGAAAAGCTGCCCAAAAACCCTTGCAACAGGCGAAAAAAGGCAGAAACCTCAGGGAGACCTCAGGGGAAGATCCCTCTTCCTGGGATGACACACCTGCAATAGGTGTTGAATGGACAATGAAAGTACTGAGAGATTTAGTCTCTGAAGAGTCCAACAGTGCAGAGTCCATCCAATCATCTGTCTATCCAATCGCTGATGGCAGCTAGAGAAACCCGGGAGATGAGGAGGCTGTCCCATGGATGCCAGCGATCGGGGGAAAGCCAGTTGGCCCGGAAGTACCAGCAACTCTAGATTGGATGGACCAAACCTGCAGGAGAGAGAAGGGGACATGCAGCAATGGTTCTTGGTTTAAGAATGATTAAGACATGAACCAGTAAGACTAACTGCATTCGAAGCACTGATGTGCTGGATGAACCCAATAGGAAAAGAGGAATCAGAGGCCTACCAGAGTCCATGTGGATGGAGCAGTCCAGGCATAGTACTCTACCACCACCACTCAGTCATAACTATGAGCTCTGTCAAAAAGGAAGGCCTCAACAAGACGGGACCCTGATGGCTGAATTCTCTGCCACCCATTTTGGTTTTAGACATTTTAAGAACCACAAGCAAGTCTACATTCTGCAAGTGTTGAATGATATGGTTCTATAAGATTTCTAAGGTATGCTGGAGCCTGGTCAGGGCTCTAAGCTAAGGAGAAGAGTTTTGAAGACATCCTTATGGTGCAGGAAATGCCTGTCTGTCTTTGAAAATTGCTTTAAGTAGGAGATAAAGTAAATATCCTGATCATATATAAGTCCTAGTTTTTTTTACTGTAGTTCTAGAGGACAAGGTAATGCCATCTAAGGAAATTGTATGGTTTGTGAGTGCGATTACAATTACCTCAGTTTACTCTGAGTTTCATAGCAGGAAGTTAACTGTCATCCCGGTCTTTGGGTCTTTGAGACATGCCTGAAGTTTAGCTAGTTGATTCGTTTCATTTGGATTAATTGACAAATACACTTGTGTGTCAGCAGTGTAGCAGTGGACGTTTATGGAGTGTTTCTGAATCACGTCACCCAAGGGGAGCATACACAAAGTAAATAATAATGGTCTGAGCACAGACCCTTGAGGTACTCCTTGACTTGACTCCTTGACTTGGTCGCAAATTGAAGCTGGTCTGATAGAGAGGACCTGAACCAGTCAAGCACTGACCCTCTTATTCAAATTCTGTGTTTCCAGTCAATAGTGTCTGTCAATAGCAGCACGAAGATGTAATAAAACATTAACGTAGACAAAGCTTCTGTCTGAAGCTGTTAGGTCATTGGTAACTTATACAAGAGCTGTCTCTGTGCTGTGATGTACACTAGTTGTTGAAGTTGTTCATATTTAAAGAGTCTCACAGCTGTTTGTCTACAATTTTCTCTAAGATCTTGGAAAGAAAGGGGAGGTTTGATATCGATCTGTAGTTAGCTAGGACACCAGGGTCAAGTGTTGGTTTCTTGAGGAGGGGTTTAATAACAGCTAATTTGAACCACCTTGGTATGTAACCTGTCGCTAATGATGCATTGAATATGTCTAATAGATAATTGCTAATTAATAGAAGACTATCTTTGAATAGACACAAGGATCGAGATACATGCAGTTGGCTTTGACGATAAGTTTATACAACTTAGCTTAGGGAGAGAAATGGGGGAGAGAGTATTCAGGTGCAAGTCTGGATCATCTGCTGAGTCTGCAGTTGCTGTATTTAGGGGTGTGCCAGAGTCAGTTGAGGGCGGGAGGTGGCTATTTTTTTCTCAAATTGTAAATATTTTATAATTGAAAAAGCCCATAAAGTCACTGGGACTTTAGGTCCGGAGGGATAGGGGGCTCAATTGAGCTATGGCTTTTTGTCAGCCTGGCTACAGAGTGCTACAGTTAAATTCTCTTCTGTTAACATTGAGTAATATGATGCTCTAGCACCACGAAGGGCCTTTTTATATATCCTTAGACTGTCCTTCTATGCTGAGTGGTCCTCCAACAGTGTGAGTGCCATTTCATTTCAAATCTATGCAACGTCTGTTTGTATTTACTTGTCTGAGTTGTACCATTGATTTCATATGTTCATGTAAGGCATTTGAATCTGACCAAATATCTACATGCACATCAAGTCTTAAGCTGTCCTCACCTGAGAATACAACATTTTGTAAAATATGCCGGCATCAACTCAGCCAAGGTACTATATATGCATATGACTTTTTCTTCTACCTTTGCTGTTCTTGAGTAAAAGGGGGGGGAATCCTTCCCAACTGTCAGACCTACTGACCCCTGTCCATGCCAGGCTGTTTATCTGCATCTGCATCAGTTTAACCTTGTCAGTATTCAGCCTTATTACCACCTCTGCTCATTCCATACATTACTGGTGCATGCAGATGGGGAATGTTATGCAAACCCACTCAGGCATAACTAATCACTCTTGCAGATCAGTTCCTGATTTTGACAGGTAGCCCTGGTGGCTTGACTTTAGGATTATGTGCATAAATATCAGGGTGCTCACAGGTCACCGTTGACCTTACTGGCTCTCTCTAAAGAGACTGATGCTGCATTCACATGGAATCAGGGAAATTGCAGACAACAAACCAGACGTCATTTTAGTGGCACAAGAGAAGGACGGTAAAACACTGGCGAGGCCGACAGAGAAAAGATTTAACATCAACCGCAGACGGCAATGCCATTCAAAACATTTATTTAACTTTTACCGTCTACCGCCGTGGAATTCACTACCAGATGTGACGTAGTTGCAGTTTGCGATGCGATGTCTGGAGACATTGCCATTGTGCGGTTCTGTCTGACTGCTTGTGTCCTCTCTCCGGTTCCGACGTCTCCCTCATCTCCCATTTCCCTGATTCCATGTGAATGCAGCATTAGAGGTAATGTCATGACAGCAGCACTTTTTTTTTTACGTCACCTGCAGGACATGTGTTCGAAGTTTCTATAGAACAATGAAGTATTCTTAATTCACCTTCACTTTGCAGGAGGTTAATAGAGTATATGCCACTAAAAGATTAAATGTCACCAAAATAATGTTTTAGTCATATATAAATTATAATTTTAGAGTTTTACCTGTCAGTTTATATTTGTATGTATTTTAGATATAAACCAATCACTGGAACTGAAAACAACATACAAGCACAGACTGGGCTGGATTGTCGGCATCAGTGCCTTTGGAGATATACAGTACACAATATTTCAGAAGGGTGTTCAGGCTGCAGCTCTGATTGTCTCTTGTTTGTACGGCTCCAGCCAGTCATTCTGCAGCAAACACCCATCTGAATGGTCTCAGAAACCCTGGCATCGTTGTACATCTTACCGATTGTAGCAACGTCACACAGAAATTGTGAAGTTTGAATGTCTGTGTCTTTTTATTAAGGGAGCTTGGTATGTCAAGATTATTCAAGAAAAAAGAAAGAAAGAAAAAGAAAAAGCACAGCGTGAAACTGACCGATTCCAATTTTTACACAGGGAAAGCACATCATTTGCTTCTTTTCTTCAACAGAGACACACCACTGTCACCTGTAAATATCACAGAGATAATGTTTGGACCAGCTGAGGTTTCGTCTCCTGCAAAGTATTTCTACACAGTGTCAATACCCTTTCATTTCCTGAGTTCATTTATCCTTCTCTAATATCTTTTGCCAACTTTGAATATTTTATTCAATCGTAGTCCTTTTCTCATCCTCGGATTAACAAGCATGGAGGCACTGAAATACATGAGCTGTCGTGTGGCTCTCATTGTCATTTCTCACAATCTGAATCATTTATCTACTGCATGGGGCTCGAGTATTAAGTATAGTTTTTGACCTCTTGGAATTCTGTAAAGTTATTACGCAAAAAAGTAGAGCGCTGTCTGAAGGCGAGAATGACTGTAAAATGATGATATCCACTTTTTGTACCCAAGAATAAAGCTGATGAGGACTGTCCCAACAGCCCAAACATGATCCTAAGTGCCATGAGTGTAAAGTAGCTGGGCTCTGTAGCAATGCTCTTGTGTTTCCTGTCGACATCCTCATGTTAATGACAAATACACTTAAACTGCCCCATAATGCAACAGGATTATAAAAGGCTAAGACTCAGATTATAGTTTCTGGACAAAGCAGGTCCCTCGGTGAGCACCTGTTGGACATTCTGGACCAACAAGTGTGTCAGATTCCACCTCCTCCTGAAAATACCTGTGAAATCTGCACAGCTCCTGTGGAGGAATGGGACAACATTCTACTCAGACTCAGTCACTAATCTGATGCAATATGTGAAAATGAGACACTGGGTCGTGAAATGCAAATAGAGGGCACTCATCATTAATGAGACACATTTGGGTTTGAATGTCATCATTTCACTGAAAAATGAACTTGAAAACGATTTTTAATTCTAATTGTAATTTTATTTAATGTATTTTCTTTATCCTGGATCATTTTGCAGACGAGGAGGTTTTGCTCTCTCATCAGTAAGTATTTATCACATCTGAAGTGTTGCTTTACATTATTTTCTGTGTACATTGATTCCATGGCTAATTGTATCCTGATATCAGGGTGTCTCAGCTTATTTGTGAGGCAGGTTGAGGTAACAATGCGGGCAACGCTAGGAAATCAAAGTAATTGACACAAGGCCCCACAAATATTGTATTAACCTGAATGCCCACTGCATGTGTCAGCATGTTATGGGAAATCTATCAAGGTAAAGTGAAGCACTCTGGAGAAACCTGATTAGGTTGGAGACCAGCTCAGAAATCAAAATTAATTCAGGAGATGCTACCACTTTCTTCCATTACCTAAGGCAGAGTCATTACGTTAAGGAATAGCTGCTCACCCTCAACACCAGCCCACTTTATCTACACAAACTGACACAGTATGTTTGGATGCTGTAGTGCACCACCGTCAGGTTACAGTCGCTCAGAGGATTAACAGCCAACGATGAATGAACAATTGCAAACTGTTGTGTTGTGAACATCCTTCATTATGGTCTCAGAGTGCTGGTCTCAGGCCAGTCAGATAAAAAAGACGTTACTTTAGAGACAACTAATGCAAGCAAACTTCTAAATCTACTTTGACAAGTAATCCAACTAATATGGAATTTGTTTGTGAACAATTACTTATTTATACAATATTATAAATATTGTAATTGTAATAATTGATTTGATGTCATTCACTTGGTGAATTTAATATGACATCTATCAACAATCTCCGCCTCCATTGTCGATGCAGCCGCTCTGAGCTGTGGTCGCAAGGTCTCCGGTGCCTGTCGTGGCTGCAACCCCCAAACCCGGTGGTGGACACCGGAAGAAAGGGATGCTGGCAAGTTGAAGAAGGTGTCT
>CAAKHB010003650.1:38604-50870 GCA_901007665.1 Aeoliscus strigatus
GAGGCCTGTAACATTACCAACTTGTTGCTGTAATAAAACAAATAAAAGCCCCTAGTGGTGGAGGGAACTGAAAACAATGGTCTCATGAAGGTGCCAATAGAAGAAGCTCACGTTTTTATTATCCTTTGCAGTCTTGGGCTGGTGTTGATTCCGACCCCACATTCTGCCCCGATGCTGATGTCAGCACTCTGTGTGTGTGTGTGTGTGTGTGTGTGCGTCTGCAGCGTTGTGCCACCGTCTTTCAGTTGTCCACTTTTTTCTTTGCGACAGCAACTGAAAGTGAGTGGATACTGTTACCAACAACACTGGCGTGATTTCTGCTTCTTTTTCTGGAAGTGCTTTGAGCGATATTGAAAAGCGAGTGGATCTTGTTACTGCATCATCGGCATGATGGCGACGGAAACAGTCCGATCGCTGGTGCTGCTGTCTGGAGGTCCACATGCACTCTGCAGTCCATCCATAGATGTCTCTGCTCTGCATTCGACATGTCCACATGAGGCTCCTGTTGTCACTCAGCAAAAATGTAAATAAAAGTCTTTATAACACTGTAGGAATGACACGACTCAAACAGGTTTGATCAGGAGAAGAAGTCTCAGGGCATGAGGGTTTTCAGGTAGCAGTCGTCAGTGCACGAGCCCCATTTCAAGTCCACTGTAATTATTCTCACTTTAGATTTGCACAGCAGTTGTGGGGTTAACAAAACCATTCCTTCGATGTGTTCTTTTAGTTTTCCCCCAATGTAATTGAAAGGGAAAAACAATGGAACAAACTGCTTTTTCAAAGTAAACAGAACAAGCGGTACAAGTACAGCTGTTGCCAAATCGGTTTCTGTCTCTTCACCATTGTTCAAAAGTTTTTTTTCTTGTTTTGGATTAAATCAGTTTACATGGATATCGTGACCCTCCATTAAAAAACAGCACACAAAGCCAAAACAAATCAACAACACTAGTCATCAATAGTCACTCAGAAAATCAAAGTAGCTTCATTGTTTTTTAAGTTTTCTGTCTAAATAAAAGCTTGAATGTCTTTGTAAACATCTGCTTCCAGATTGCATTGAATCATGATTTTAAGCCCATTCCAGTCAGTTACTGAAACAAAACAAAAGAGAACAAAATCTCAAAGAAACTGTGAAATCTGACAATCATGGCCTCTCTTGAATTTGAATGATCGCAAAGTCCCATCTGCAAACGTGGAGGGGACAGGATTCATGTCCTGCATATAACCTGCCAGCAGGGGGAGCCTGTTGTTATGTGGGAGTTGTTGCCATCGCGCCGTCGGCTTCACCGTCTGATCATGTTGGATTTCTGTCAGCCAAGGTAATCGTGTTGCATGACTTGTTCCCTGTAGCACTGCTTGTCAGTGGGTCCGTCACTTGTGTTGGGGAATGTGCAGTCATAACATGTTATGTCCCAATCATAGCATTTGTGGACAGAAGCATATGGGAAGGCTTTTTATTATGAACACTAATGACAGCTGAGGCCTTGAACTGTGGAGGACAAGAGCCTCCGAAGGCCAATAATAAGCACATTGTGATTTTTATTTGTCTCGTCGCTTGGGTCAGCTGCCGGCGTTTAAAAGGTTTGATTTGGCCGACATAAAAATGACATCCCAGATGGCAGCTGTTCGCCGTGGACACTGTTTAATCTCTGCAAGGTCGTGTTGGAATGAAACGGCAGCGGTGGGAGCCGAAATCTCCCTTTAATGGCCAGTTGGTTGTAAAAAGTTAGCATGTAGACATACAACAGGAATGGAAGGAGAGCCTGTTCTCATCAAGAAGGTTCTAGACATTCAGGGTCTGTCCATTTCAGCACAATGATTATGTCCCTGAAATTCAACTTCACTCACTCATTTTAACTTTAGCAACGTAGCAACTACGAGCATCTGCTAAATAACATATTCCATGTAACTGGACCAATGCTCAGCCAGTACTGAGACTGATTATATTCCTTTCTGTGGGGCCCAACATAATCATCATGTTTTGCTGCTGGGTGGTCATGGTTGGCTGAAAACGGGCAGGGTCCAACTGTCCTGAGATGTAAATGTAAAATTAAAATAAAGATTAATCATGAGAGGCTAATTCATCACCATGACAGCTGTAAAAACATCCTGCCAAGCCGCTGTGCACTCCTTCCTCCTCTTCATCCCCTCCGGTCCTTTCAGATTCCCCCTAAAAAAGGACCACTTTTTGAATTCCTCATGCATGGTGGAAGAATATGGATAGCGATGAGGATATTCATATGCTAATAGCAGGGGAGCTGAGAGTGCAAAATTAACCAAGCTTGACAGACGCCCATGCGACCTCCCAGGGATGTCAGGAGGCCCGGGAAAACATCGATCATGTGACACTAAAACAGTTGAGGCTGGCCGGGGCTCGGTCAAGATAGATGCTAGTTCAGGCAGCTCACATGAATCCCCGAGAAGTGTTGAAAATATTCAAATTAGAGTTAAATTATAACAAATAACTTTGGCTCCTCAGAAAAAACGGCCATCCATCCTCTCCCCTTTTACCATCTGCCAGTGTGGAAACGGGTGTGCTTGAAGGGGAAGACGAAGCAGACTAGAAGCAGTGAAGGGGGTTAAAAAATTGTTCATTCAACATGTGGTCTCAGGAATGTGACCCCTGGAGGGGCCAGGAGTTTTAAAACGTTCAGAGTTTTCAGAGGAAAGGTCAGCTTTAATGACCGTGTACGACAGTCAGACAGACAGAGCACCCGCCCAGTGCGTTTGACTTTTCAGGTGACGAGAAGTAAAACTTCACACTTCAAATGCTACTTTTCCACATGTGGTTCCGACTTGACTCGGCTGGACTTGGGTCGGTTCCAGACTCGCCGTTGTCCATTTGACCTTTTTTTGTGTCACAAACACCGTAGGACCTGGAGATGGAGATGGAGAAGCTGCTGCTCAGTTTTCCAGAGACAGACGGATCGGGACTTGATCACAGAGACCAAACACCACAGACACAAACGTCATTGACGGGCCAATAGTTTATTGTGACGATGGTGCTCTGGGGACATCCCTCTCTCTCTCTGGGGCCAATGCATCATGTTTTGGTATTGGCTCAGCTTGCTTGGAACCTCCCCGGAGGAGGAACCAAACAGCAGCCGGTACCAGCTGAACCAGCTGTACAATCCCCAACGGAAACGTCAAAAAAAGGCCAAGTCGAAGTGGAAAAGGGGCAAAAGGTTCCACAACAACCTGAGGCAGGGTCTGGCCTCACCTACACAGGCAGTGGAACGCTTACCTCCGATAAGCCCGACATCCACCCACAGCAAAGCGAATCATGAATGTTTCAAATGTTTTAGCAGCTACCTGACACTGAGGTTTGAACGGTGGAGCGGAGCTTAAAGAAGGCCATTTTCAAAGGGTACAGTGTGTTTGAAGTAGAATAAAGTGTTTTTCATCTTCCCTTTTCACACTTGGAACGGGTAGAGCTTCCATAACTTTTTTGTTTCATGCCGATGGTGGATTATTTGCAAAACATCAAGGTAATGCCTGACATCAAAAGGGAAATGATATGCTGGTGCAGAAAAATCACAACAGCATTTCTGTCTATGTGCTCTCAGAGATTAGTTACATAACGTACCACACAGACAGAATATGTCTCTCTGTATATACACACTAGTATTCAACTTTTCAATAATGTTGGATGCACAAACATGTTTACACCCACCCAGCTTTGCTTTTTGTTCCTGTATACAATGCAGAACAGCACGTACACACACACACACACACACAGATGGATGACAGAGAAAGATGTGTGAATGCAGATCCCCCTGGCTCACCCAGACAGACAGGTTATCAGATGCATGCGCTCCATTCTTCTTGATCAAGCATCACACATTCCTTCAGATTTTGGGGAGCATAAAGGCTCGGTGAGAGGATTCTTTTTTTTTCTTTTTAATGCGAATGCTTGTTTTCACATGTATGAATAGCACCATTTTGCACTGAAGATCCAAGGATGCTTTATGTTTTATTTTCATGAGCACAGCTCAATAGTCCTGATATGACTGCTCAGCTCCACAGTCCCCAAATCTAATCACAGTAGCAGCAGAAGCAAACAATATATTGCCAGAATATACATTTTTACTCGGCTTCCACCTTTAGCTCTCCTGACATTTCACCTTGGGGAAAAATGAATCTGAACTATCTGTAGTATCTGAATCAAAACTGCTGTGCATTCATATACTTAGTACTATAATTTCCCCATCGACACAAGGTCGAGGTGAATAGGCACGAGCGAGCCAGTACTTCATGGACAAAAACAACATACAACCCTCCAAGCCTCTCATGTTGTTGAGCTGAAGTGAAACACACACTGACATCAAAGTAACACCAGCAGCCAACGCAGCTGCAATGATGTCAGGAATACAGGCACGGACAGTAACGTGTGTGGTGGGACTCACTTCCCTGCAACATACACCAGTAAAGTCTTGTGTGTAAAGTCTTGTGTAAAGGTAAGGTTGAAAATTGTGTGTGTGTATGAGAGAGTAATGCAGTGGAGGTTGAGAGGTGGTTCTGCACTTCAGCGTGTTTTGAGCAACCAACAGATGCAACCTTTTTGACAATCGATATCCTCACCTGAGGCGAGCCTCATGTGTCTGTGTGCGCGTTTTTTTTTTTTTTCTCCTACTCTCCCAGTGGCTGTAACTGTCAAAGCCTGTGTACATTTACTTCAAACTTGCCCTCACATAAAGGATTCCATCAGGGAGTTGTCTGGTGCGATCAAAGCATCCACAAACAACTCATCCCTGACTCACATCACTGCAGGAAATGTGAGGTGAAACATTAATATTCATTCACCACTATTCATTCAATAGTGACACTATGGTCTAAACGTTCCTTTATAGTAGCAGCATCCAAGAAAACTAAATTATCATCATCATGGTCTGGATCCATCTCAAAGAAACCATAATTGGTGCAGTCAGAAAGAGGAATGAAAGAACAATGAATCAATGAAGTGTCCTGTTGAAGCGATGACCTTAACTTGTCTGTGTACGTAACACTGGGAGGAGTCGGAAGTCTGTGATTTGAGATCCAGTCACATTGTTGGATGCTGTAACCAAAGCACAAAACACGGAAATCAAAATCATTCTGCTGTCAACGTGAGCGACAGCTTAACTGGGCTTAAAAGATTTCCTTGGAACTGGAACCGATGTTTGTGTACATCCCACGACAAAATCAACATGAATAAACTACAAAAATACACCACTAAAATGTAATAGAAATAAATTAGGTGTTGTTTCAATACAGACGATATTTATTATAAAAATATAAATGTGAGTCTTGGGATCTGTTGAACATATTTGCCAAATATGTCGATGATTTAATGACAGCAGACATTTTAAAAGACCATCTGTTCATGTACAAAAGGTGATTCTGTTGGAAAAATAGAGGTCTCAGAAACCTGCGTAGCATATCTGATACAAACGGTGTTCTGGGGTTAAACAAGTAGCCCCTCCCTGATGTGGCAGCCAGCCCCCCAAAAGTCACATAATACAAACTCTATTTTCATAATAACTGATTCACTTTCATTTCAGTGTGCATCAAAACATGTAGTGTGTGTATGTTTGGGTTCGAGTGTCTGTGGTTTGTGCTTCGAGCTCAGTAAAGACGGAGTTACCTTGGCGACCAGCAACAAACAGAGGTCACACTGTGTACCCAGTGTGAACTGAGTTGTAATTGACATAAAAGGCAGCATGAAGCCCTGCTTTAGAGCCAACCTCCCCCACACAGACCGCTCAGTATTTATTGAGACACCTCCAAAGCAATTTGGGACGGCAGGCGCAGATGGTTACTCTAATCCAGGTAAATTATCTTTGAACCTTTCAGAGTAAACAGACGTGCCGTTCTCGAAACGGCAGGACTGTGATAAGCATGAAAAACATGGATGCGTCACACGAGACTCTGAGAAAATGACAATGCATACACCACAGTTATTGATGTAAACATCTAAAAAAAACCACTTCCATTTGCTTCTGGCAAACTTTCAACACATCAAGGATGAAAAGGATTTATCAAGCGGCTCCTGTAATCAGAGATACAACTAATTATATTTTGGTACACAACAAAAATACAATATTTCTTCATACACAGATAAAAAATGAACAGACAATATTTCAGACGAGATACGATGATTCAAATGATGCTTTTTATTGTCCCAAAGGGTAATTTTTCTTCACAATACTGTGTCAACATAACTAATGTAACATGACATAAGAATTTTCATTCATACATTGTTATGTTTGTGATGTATAAGTGACAACATGATGAAAATTCATATGTTATGTTACATTAGTTCCGTTGTTATGTCTGGTATTAATGTCACAGGGTTACACCAACACTACAGATGTTAGTGGCTCTACTCCCAGACACATGTTGTTCAATTTGTTATTGATTTCTAATTGAACTTTGCTTGTATTTTTTTGTACAGACAATCTGAATAAGTCAGCGACTGATCACAATATTATTTGTGCATTAATTCGCCCAAAGGAGCAGAAGGAGAAGAAACAGAGCAGAAGTCGACAGAAAGTCTGACGTTTTTGTGGGAAAGTTTCACCAGGAATGCACCGACGCAGCCAGGGAAAACAGTACAACACATAACACTGTTTATGGAGCACTGCAGAAAGCAGGACGACGTAGACATGAGACGGCGCACAGATGTGCCTCCCTCGGCTGTCTCCTCAGAGGCTGAGGAAAGTCAGATGTGGACTAGCAGAGACAATAAATGAATGTGGTTCTTTGTTGCACCTTAGTGAGATTAGGCAGACGATGCTGTGTAACTGTGTCGTTTTGACTACGCTCAGGCCTCCAGGGCGCTCACGTCCAGTCCTTTTCACCAGCGTGTTTGTCCTGCCTGCATCCATGCCGCCATCGATGTTTCCTGACCAGGCTGTGTAGAGAATGGGGTGGAAGAGGTGTATTTGACCTGTACTGAAGTACAAAATACATTGTCCGCTGTATACTAGCCTAATGCACATCAAGATGCTATTTGAATATTTAAAACATAGTCATACTCAACATAGAATGTGATGTGTCCCTCTGAGTCTTTTCTGAACAAATCTTATCATAGTCGAAGGCTCAGTCTAAAGTGTGACCATTTAACTGTACTCATTCTTTTCATTGTCCTCGCTGCTGGTTTGTGTGTGTGTGTGTGTGTGTGCCCTGTTGAAGTTTCTTTTTTCAGCGCTGAGGTTTATTGTGCAACAGTAAAGTCCATCAAGATAATTGTAATTGTGATGTTGGGCTGTAAAGATTAAATGGAATTGAACGTCTTGTCATGACACTAACAAATGTCCATTTAGAAAAGTACGTCACCTCAAATGAGTTTATATGTACCTTTATGCTGCTTTATTTATACACCAGCTGCCATGCAGGCAGCTCACGGTGCTCCTCAATAAAATACAAAAACAGAGCAACAATTATAATAAACAATCATAAAATAGTATATATATATATATGTAAATATAAATAGTACATTGTATATATATGAATAGTATATATATATATATATATATATATGTCAAAAAAATGTTGAAAGGGTTTGTTCTGAGCCTTCTGAATTCTGAGTGAAAGCCAGATTATAAATATGTCTTTATTTTTCTTTTCAACAGACACCAGGGAAAATTGGAATTTGAAAGATCTACAATGCAACACAATCTGTGTTGTTCTGTTACTCACTGAACGGGCCTGTGAATGGGATATAATCAACTGGAGTGAATGCTCATGAATGTGTGTGTGTGTGTGTGTGTGCACACATGCTGTGGATTTGTCATGTGTGCTTTGTATAGTTTGTATACGTCATATTTCAAAACTGAAGTGAGAAAGAGGAACGTAATTCATCGTCTGATATGTGGTGGATGGAGAATAAAAGACAAGGGCAGAGATCACGGTAAGAAATAGCTGTCCTGGTGTGTGTGGTGTAACTAACGGCTGCAGAGATGAGTGGTCCGGTGATGAATGGCGCCGTCATGCGCAGCTATAATCACGCCTACGCATGGCCTCCTGCATAATTGATTTTTAATCCCCTAATAGAAAGTAAATCACACGAGCAAAGCGAATAATAGCGCGGCGAGGGTGGGAGGGGGATTTGTGGCTAGAGGATGGATGGAAATGAAGAGTAAACATATAATGGTGTGAAATAGAATTAACTGTCCTTTAAATTTGTTGCACAGGAGGCAAAGTGAAACGGCTTGTGATATTTGCAGCAACATTTTAAGGGAGGGGTGGTCTGCTGGAGTATGTGAGCCGCAGCCATTTCCAGCCCCGTATATTGTTTGGATAGAGTAATGAGATATAGATTGACCCGTCAGCTGATACGGGGGACGGATTGTAACTGTCATCCAACACAAGCTTGTCTGAGAACGCACTCACGAGCTGGTCAGAGCGCCACCAGGGAAGTATCGTCAAGCCCAGCAGTGAAACAAACGTTAGACATTGACTCAGTGCCAAAAGGTTGATTGTGCTGGAGCTTTTTGTAAAATAGTAACAACACATGGTTTCCTCTCGTGTCAGCACGTTTCATTGACTGACTGATTGGAAAATTAGTAGAGGACAAACGCTCACTGCAGAAGACAGACCCTGGGATATGGAAATGAGCTGCTATTGATTTTAATGCTCTGACCATCGGGGAGGCAGGTTGACATCGGACTCACGTGCTCGCAAACGCCGTGACTGAAATTGTTCTTTGTGCAAGTGAAAGGACAAGAAGCCAGCGCAGACACAGCTCTGACAACTGTCGCTGTGCGCTGCTACGAAAGGAGAAGACTGTGTATGTACATTTACACAGATATACTTATGTATGATAAGTAGACTTTATTTGCATTCATTTTTATTTTAAAATCAAAGGCACCGACACCATATTCACACCATACCATCACACTTGTGTGAATTCCTCTTGGAGTATCTATCTATCTATCTATCTATCTATGTGACCAGCTGCGCCAGCCGCTCAGACGGAGACGGAGGAGACTGAGATACTGAGGAAAGAGGAGCCAGCACAAGAGATAAGACTGAAACTCCATCTCTCTGCCTGTCTCTGTACAGCTGATAAAGGCGTCCATGTAATTACCTCCAAATGGTGGCAATCATGCAGTGTAATGGTGAATCCAAAGAGATCAGATTTCATCTGTATATGAATAAGAAACAAATGTTAGCAGCAATTCACCTCTGGTATGTTGCTACTGTAATCTTTTTTTTTCATTCAAATTAAGGGTAGTACTTATTCTGTGTTTAAGGGTCACACAACTAATTTGTCAGGTAAACAATGGCCAAATGTTTTGAGAAGGACATAGGTCTCGGCTCTCACAAAGTTTGCTGCTTCAGTGTTTTTACATATTTTTATCAGGTGTTTCTATGGTACTGAAGTATAATCACACACATTTCAAGTGTCAGAAGCTTTTAGGTTGCATTTAGTCTCTGCAAAGAGTCGGTGATGGGCATCTTTTAGACGTAGTGAATCACTGTAGTGAATCTGTTCAGGAAAAAGACCAAAGTCTCGTTCGTGTGCAGGTCCCTGAACCTTAACTCTCATACAGGAATCCACACACCCACACACGCTCTCTGATCTCCCTGCTGACATTTGACCTTGGTGGTGGAGACAACTTCACTTAGGTGCTATGAACTCCGACCTCTCTGTCTTTGACTGTTAGGATGCAGTTTTTACATCTACAGTGTTATGTACCCAGTACTTTTCAGGTACTTCCGGTTCTCTTAAGAGAATATGAAGGACACAGGGAGAACGGTATAATGCCACTGGGCTCTTTAGTGTAAAACAGTAACACTGGACTGTAGATGAGGAAATCCTGAGTTCTTTGATGAAACCGGAAGCTTTCTGCAATAGGTTTGGGGGAATAGTGATGTCTCAATATTGTCACTATTTGATCCTATGACTACCAGCTTAGCTTGTACCAGACTGTGCAGCAAGTCAAACATCTTTCCCCGAAAAAACTCAAAGTATAGGCACTAGTACATCATCTTCCATCTTGTTAACAAGTGCAAAATACTCAAACCTCTCAGTGTATGAACTCCATTACTCTGCATTTTCCTCTAATGGACCTCAAATGAAACATGTGGTAAACTCTGACTTTCCAGCAAATAATAATAATAATAATAATAATAATAAAAACAATAAACGTGAGAACGTACCACCTTGTTGTTTGTTATGTACCTGGTACATTCAGGTGTGTACAATTGACAGGAATACTCAAGACACAGGGAGAACGGAATAATTCCACTGGGCTCTTTAGTATAAAACATGAGTCTTAAATCCATGAACCGCCGGCCACTTAGGGCTTCCGGGATGACATTTTGCGGCCCCCACCTTATGAGCGTTTAATGTTTTATGTGAATGGCACTTGGCTGCGTTGTGTGTGGAAGGTCCCTGTAGCATGAGCTGGAGCCGAAAGAAGCGACCGATCACAACAATCATGGCAGTGCCCATATCAGGCTTCATTCACATGGAATCAGGGAAAGGGCAGAAGGCAAATGTCATTTTAGTTGACATAGGGGTGCAGTTGATGTCGTCGACAAAATTTTACAATGAAATTTATTGCCAACAAATTCTTTTGTCGATAATAGTCGCTGATGTCTTTTTCGGCCTGAGTCGATGTGATGACACACAAGCGGTGACACACAAGCACCAGGAAAAGGAAACCAGCTGCATTGGCCCAAAACATCAATAGTATGGGAACATTTCACCTTCAACCCTTTCGAGACACGGATAACGTGTTTAATTTACAAAGCCGACCTCTCTTTCCACGGCAGCACGACTGTCATGAGGGGACATTTCAAACACAGGTATGTCAGACAGGAACCAGACTCACCCCAGTAGAGCTACGGCGATTTCCACTGCACAGTTCAGTTCCAGCTCGGCTCGACTCTACTGGGCTCGGTTCCATTTAGGCAGAGCAACTGCAAATGGCAGTTCCATTAGAACATGAAGGAGATGGAGAAGTTGTGGCTGTTTTGGGATTTTTGTAGGAGACAGACAGAGAAAAGAGACGGAGCAGGACACAACTCTGCTCCTGGCTCCGTCCAGCGCTGATAACGAGCGTGCTAACCAGACAAAAATTACACGGTAATTAAACGGTAATGCCTTTCAAAGTTTAAACAATTTCAAATTCACTCCTGGATGTGAGGTAATTCCAAAAGTAAACTCAAAGAACGGCTTACCTCGACACAAAGAGCTGGTGCTCCTGGTACAGCAGTACCACATAATACCACTAAATAATACACAAAATCCATCTTTACATCTGAGTTTATCAACTGTAAACAATACGGAACATGGTGCCTGGGTCCAGTTTGGCTGTTCATTCGATTGCATTCTTTTAACAAAACTTTTTTTTTTGTGGAATACGTGATGCAGCCCAGCCTCACCCTCACACTAAATGGAGTTTGAGACCCCTGGAGTAAAACAACAACACTAGGAAAACTTATTAAACCAAAGATGCTCTTGTGTTGAATGAGTTTTCCTAAAGACAAATTAGAAACTGTCATGGTTGTGTGTTTTGGTTCTGTGTTTGTTTTCCTTTTTGCCCTGTGTTTCTCCTCCCTCTGGCTGGCAGTGGAGGTGTGGCCAGGCTGATTGGGAGCAATGCGTAAACAGGGAGCCTGGCTCAGCCACCACGATCAGGTGTTGACAAGCCTCCTGTCGACTACACAACAGCTGTCTACTCAGGTAAGCCAGCTGGCCTCCCAGATATCGTCCCTGGTTACGGCCCGGGACGCCCCTGCGATGCCAGCCCCGGCTTCGCCGCTCGCCTCAGTCCCGGCAGTAATCAGCGCTGTCAGGGAATTCCCCGTCACCAGCCCCGAACCTTACGCCGGGGAGTTTAGTAAGTGTCGCGGTTTTCTGTTTCAGTGCCGCCTAGTGTTCTCTCAAAGATCTCTGATTTACTCCACAGATCAATCCCGAATCTATTTCATGATAGGTCTGCTCCGAGGCAAGGCACTAACCTGGGCAGAAGCTCTGAGTAGCCGGCAGGACTTCGATTCCCTTTCTTACGAGGCTTTCACCCAGTTGTTTTGTGCCGTTTTTGACCACCCCGATCACCGCGGCAATGCCTCTGCTCGGCTGCTCGATCTCCGGCAGGGGTCTCAGTCGGTCGCGGACTACACTCTCGTGTTCCGAACCCTGGCCAACGATGCTCACTGGAACGAGGAGGCCCTGATGGCAGCGTTCGTCAGGGGGCTGGATGGGAGCGTTCGGGACGAGTTGGCGACCCGGGATTCGCCGACGGACTTCGAGGCGCTCGTCTCGCTGGCCATCC
>CAAKHB010003651.1:5837-26879 GCA_901007665.1 Aeoliscus strigatus
GATGGGAAGTGGATATTGAACATTAACAGGGTTTAGAAAGCGGTTACTTATCTCAAGGTAGCGTAACCATTGGTTCTCTGGCAGGTGTGTGTGTGTGTGTGTGTGTGTGTGTGTGTGTGTGTGTGTGTGTGTGTGTGTGTGCGTGTGTCACAGTGCATTCCCCCTGCGCAGTGGCTCCCTTTTGGCGTTCTAGCTAATGTGTTGTCTTTCTCTCTGTCATTGTCTGTCTGTCTTTATGACTGTCTGTGACTTTGGTTGCATGTTGCACAACTTCCTGCTCATCATCGCATTTTATTTGTCGCTCTGGCCTGATGTTGTTGTTTTGTTTTGTTTTTTTTTTCCTCCACTTTTCATGTGACACGTTCTCTGACTGTGTGTCTCCATTTTGCATTTCCCTCCCCTGGATTCTTTCTACCTGTTGCACACTTTTCAATGTCTGCTTTGAGTGTGCGTCTGCGTCTCACACACGTCGCTGTCCGATTATGTGTGCGTGTACATCTTTTTTTCTGTCTGTTCTTTTTGTCTGTCTTCTCCCGTCGTCGCTGTCTCCATAATGTCCCCTCCTCCAGCCTTTGTGACTTTGCTGAACGGGGACCAGGCTCAGGATGCCATCCGCTCCCTCCACCACAGCACTGTCCGGGGACGCCTGATCAACGTCACCCTGCAGCCCACCGACTCCCTGCTCTGCCTCACCAACCTGCCACACACGTTCACCGCCCAGCAGTTCGAGGAGCTGGTGCGCTCCTACGGGAACATCGAGCGCTCCTTTCTGGTGTACAGTGAGCTGACCGGCCACTCCAAAGGCTACGGCTTTGTGGAGTACATGAAGAAGGACTCCGCCTCGCGGGCCCGTTCTGAGTTACTGGGCCGCCCACTGGTGCGTTTGAGCAGTTCAGATGATGACACCCTGTTTGATCGTTCACTGTCTGAATATACAGAATGTTAATTAGATAGAGAGACCGAACTGAAGGTCGGAGGAAAACAATGTTTAATCATTGCCAAGGATGTTCCAGAGTTTTCGAAGTGAGGCTTCATTTGTCTCTCGCAGACCATTTTAAAACATTTACAGATGTTTAGGCTGAGGTTGAGGCTGGTCTGATGAGCCGCCCACAAGACTGTTTAACCTTGTACTCGTCAGTTGACTGGAAAGTGGATGAACTGACAGTCAGTTCAAGCGCTGGTTCCTCCAAGAATATGTTCAATAAGGCATCACTGTTCTCTGGGTTATTCAACAGTTTGTCCTTGTGAGTGAGAAAAACACTGTTGAAAAACAGCTCAAAGGCTGAAAAGCTTTCGAATTAGCTCGTGGCGCCGAAGGGCTGAAAAAATAATAGAAGGAAGCGACATACAGTATCTTGCTGAAGTAGCGAAGAACTGTGGAGGCAGTTGGGGGATTTAAATTTCTGTGACGCTGTTGTGCATGCAGGGCGATCGCTCACTCATGGTGCAGTGGATGGATGTGAACCAACTGAGCCAGGAGGAGAACCTTCACTCCAGATGTTTGTGTGTGGACCGGCTGCCGCTGGACCTCTGCGACTCTGAGGAACTGACCCAGCTCTTCTCTGAAACCTACAAGCCGGTTTTCTGCCAGGTGAGTGTGTGTCAAAGGCAATGAAAATACAAAAAGTAGATGTTCAACATGAATGAGGCCTGATAAATCAAAGGCAGCCATTGCACTATTTATTACATCGGAATTTATATAAACCAAGCAGGTGGCAATAATGAGCTGCTGTTGGCGATACGATATGGAAAGAAAAGTCAACAAAAAACAAACATAAACTAACATATACAATAAATTAACATTCTAAATTCAGTTTGCCAGTTAGATTTGTTGCTGCAGAGTTTTAGATCATCCATCTTTGCTGACTGATTTCTCACCCACAGATATACACAATGTACAGATGAAATGATATTTTATTGTCATTTATTATATATTTTTTTTTTGGTTAAATGATTAAAAATTTCTTACAAATGATTTTTTTTTTGACTATGTTAGAATTTCCACCCTCTGTGTGGGTCAGCATCCCCATTGGCCACCTTCTCACTATCACTAAGCAACGGTTTCCATGGTGAGGTGTGGCTGCCATGACACCAGCCCCACCCTACCGCTCCCTCCCTCCCTCTCTCTTGAACTTGCTCCGTTCAGCTGTGTCATGTAGCGACCCTGCTCCATTACATCCACTCCACCCCCACACACCCATTTAGATAGATGGGTAGATCTGCCATCTACTGCATTTCTACTTTTAGCTCCACCCCTCTGCCCTCTCCCACATAGAAATCAATACACCCACATCATCCTGGTCCCATGGTGCACTGTGGGTGTTGAGCTCATGTTGCTTCACCGCTGCAGAGCCAGCAGGCTTTGACCTATGTGTTTTTTTTATGTACAGAACAGGATGTGCTTACAAGTGTGTGTGGTATAGCACATCAGTGTGTATTTCATGCACAAAACTTATGAAGCCCTTCTCATCAGAAACACCACAGAGGGAAAATACAAGAGTAGAAATATGATATACTGGCGGTTTTATTGGAATCAAACTGCTCTTCATGGAACATTCCTGCAGACTCATCAGTCTGCAGCTGGCTTTGTTTCTAGGTTTGGTTCACAAACACACAAGGTGATGACGGCCATCGGGAGCACCTGACCACAGTACTACAGTTAAAACTCTAAGGTCACAGGTTAATGAGATGAGAGCTAACATTAACATATTGTTCAATAATAGTTTGATATAGCTCGTGTTGAGTGAGAATTTCGTCCTGTCCTGTGCTGTGTTGTGTCTCCATCTTATCACTTGTCTCCTGGTTTGTCTGATTTCTTCCTCCTATAAAAGACAGGTTTTGTGCCAATGTCATGTACATACATTTGCATCATCAGCTGCATATTGTTGCCTTTACTGTGGATGGGAAGTTGAAAAACTAGTGCATTCATCTTGTTTGCAGACACTAGCAATTGTTAGCCTAGGGTTTACGTGATTAGAAATACAATCAACTCCTTCAAAAAATGTCCCTTGGGGTATTCTGCATATTCAGTTACCGTTTAATACGGTACACCAGTATTTTCTTCTACCACTAAATCTTAATGTATGAATGTTATTATTTTACTGCTTTATTCATTTTCGCTTGTTCCCCAAGAGCAGGTCAGAGGTCAGTATTATCTCAATTTGGACAGATTCATTGCTCAAAGCCATTTAAAAGCGCTCTGATATGTCAAAGTTGATCCACAATGTCTTTTCTCTGCACATTTATTTCATCATTACGTGATATTTTGGAGACGCTCTGTCTGACGTGAGCGTTCCTCTCTCCTTCCAGCGCAGAGGTAGAACCATCACTTCTTCTGTTCAAAGTGCACTTAACATGGAGCTTTGTCCCTGAGCACGATAAATGTTACCTACAAAAGGGCCCTCAGGCAGCACTTTACCCTGAGTCAGCCAGGAAAGGTGGAGGGTAAAAAATGTCAACTGTATTAAAGGAAATAACTATGGTGACGGTAAGATGCAGAGAGGAAGGCTGGAGCTCTCTGAGGAGGATGGAGTTGTTATAATTACCGTTCTTATTATTATGGAGATAGGGTAGGAAGAGTTTGAGGCAGAGGGAGATGGAGAGCTGAGGTGAAATAGTGCAACTACTGTATATATGTGTGTGTATGTTACAGGTAATGTGATACAATGTGAAAAAATGTTATTTGCACATAACGTGAAAACACAGGTAGTTTGCAAACTACCTGTCCTTCTGGGTTGTATGGGTTAGGGTTAGAGCTAGCTAATGTTAGCTAGCTGGGTATTTTAGCTAGCTAGCTTTGATAGCATTAATAACGTTAGTTAACTAGCTAGCTAGATGTAGTCGCTTTGCACATTACCTGAAAACACAGGTAGTTTGCAACTTTAAGTACTTTATGAAGTAAAATTGTGAGTTGTGGCTAATTATTGTGAAAACTCAACCCTTCTGCAGTCTTTTAAATGTCACATGCTCACCCACTCAGTCTCCCTTTCCCCTTAAATCACTCCACCACTCTGTATAAAGATCTTGTCAATGTGAAAGGTCATGTACCTTTTCTTTACAGACAGCTGTGACAGGTATGTCGTGACCTCATCACAAGTGACGGCCCATTTAGACCCCCCCCCCTTCATGTCGCATACAACACAAATGCACACAGACTGACAGCGGTGTTCCTCTGCGTCTCCGTCCCCCCAGTGCCTCTGTCAGCAGTTTGTGGCTGGAGCCGGTGACTGGAGGTCAGGAACTGTCAGACACACTGATCGGAGGTTTAACGGCTTTGGTTTTTGCACTCAGTCACACTCAGGCTGTGGGCTTGTGGCCGCAGGTGAGAGCTTTGTGTTCTAACTTAGTTTCTCCATCTCCACTGAGCGATAAGCTGCATTACTGCTGCTGGAGCACTTGTGTCTGTTCACCTCAATGTGTCTTCTTCTTGGAAACCTTCACCTGAGGCCATGGGCCCCCCCTCCACCCCACTCACACTCCTTTCAGCAGTGCTTCCTGAGGTGCTGAAACGCACCAGACTTCTCTCGGAAATCTCTAGAAATGTCATCACTGAATGACGGAGATGAATGCAGATTTTAATATGTTTTAGATATTTCTAACAGCATAAATCAGCATAGATGTCTGTAACTGTAAACCACTGAAGATCGCTCAGGACTCACGTTCACTGTGTAAATCCATCCACAGAGATTCAGTTCATCAGATCATGTCCTGCTCCCTCTCTGTTCTCTCACTTGTCTGTAACAAAACCTACTGTAACTGTACCGCGGAAACATACCATGACTGCACTGACGCCACTAGTCATTTAAAAAAAAAAACAAAGTTGTGGGTACAAAATGAATCTTTATGAAAAGTGGTGGGTACATGTCACCATCGCCCTCCCCGAAATCAGCGCCTATGCCTGGGTCACACTTGTACCCACTCCCACATTTGTCAGACCTGACCGCTTCCCACTCTGCACCCACCAACGTTTGTTACCACCAAGTACCACCAAGTCAGCCGTCAGCATCAGTCAGAGCAGGTGGTGGAGCTGCTTCTACCACATGGACACATGGAAGAATCAGACATGTACATCCTGGGAGGGCTCTGCTCTGATGAGAGGCTGCAGAAATGAGACCCAGTCTCTTTCCGGTTCAGCTACTGATTTGTCTGGTGCATGAACACATTTGTTGTTTTCCCAGGATGAAAAACTGATCATCTGGTCTGAACAGCAGTTCAAACTGTGCAGTGGTTTGTGGCCTATAACATTTATTTGCCTGGTTCTTCATTTGGATCTGAGTGAAAAATGCATTTCTGCAGTTGCTGAGTGGAGAACGAGTCTCTCAGCCCTACAAAGATGTAATGAGAACTTTTACAATTTGCACCAAACTAGACCCTGTAATTTGTTTTTCCACGTCTTAGTTGCGCGTGCAAAGAAATAATGATTTTCTCCCTCAGTTTTTCTCCTTCTCTCCTTCTTTGTCTCTTCTTTTTCTACTCCCTCAGTCCACTTCTCAAGTGGTTGGTCAGTTTGCGTAATGTATGCTGATTATAACAGCCTCACGACCCGCTCGCTCCTCCACACATAGTGCCCATTTCCCTCC
The DNA here is from genome assembly GCA_901007665.1 of Aeoliscus strigatus. Lineage (NCBI taxonomy): Eukaryota > Metazoa > Chordata > Actinopteri > Syngnathiformes > Centriscidae > Aeoliscus > Aeoliscus strigatus. The sequence continues at coordinate 11,417 of CAAKHB010003651.1, forward strand.
CTCGTGCCCTGCGCATGAGACGAGCAGGGTGGAGGGCCAGTTGATGGAGTGTGCGGGCAGGCGTCAGCGTGTTGGGTCCTGTCTTCCAAAAGTAAATGTTGTTTTTGACATCGGATGGCTGAGTGTGATGCTCTTATGTTGCATCTTTGTGAGAAACAGTAGATGAAAATGCCAAACGTACTCCAGTTTAGTCAGATCATAAATATAACATTAATATTAGAAAACTTTCTGAGAAGTGGTGATTTGTTTGACTTTATTTTAGTAAATGTAATCCAGGCTGATTAGACGTCCTCCAGGTTTTTAATAATGAGTTTCGTCTATCGGACACATCCTGTCATCACGTTCTTCCCGGCAGAGTGAACACTTGCATGCCACCAGCTGATAATACTATCACGAAGCCAGCGGCTGCTGCTGGTTGATGTCTCCCTCCAGGATTGTAGCGTCCCTCTCCTCTCCTTTCTCTTTAGCCACCATGTCGTTATATGTTGTACCCACTGTAGTATTTGTGTTCCTGTCTTTGTGATTTGGGCCCTGTGGGTGGGGGTGGGGGCCTCGACAGTAGAACCCAATGTCCCCAGTGCACAGGATGTGTGTTTGTGAGAATGATTGAACTGAAACAGTAAATGAGTGTGTTCGCACATTGAATCTGTAACAAACCGTCAGAGTGTGTGTGAGCGCTGCTTTTCCCTCTGAAGGTTTCTCTTGACTTTGGACCAAAGTATATGTCTCATATAAAATATGCATACTTGTTTTATATATAAATACATAAAATAAGTCTCAGTTGGCTACACAGCGTTAGAACATTATTTGCATAGAAGGTTTGTGTAATGAGTTTGTGCACTAACTTTCTGTACAAATATTTGGTCAAATGTAATATGGATGGATGTGGCCAACCCAAGTATCCATGTTTTGTCTCTAAGTATTGTTTTCTCTGAGAGGTGGGGTCAGTTAAGCCCTGCTTTTGTAGGTTTTTGGATGTGTTAAATTCAGTATTACTGCCGTTGTGAATGCCATGTGTCGGTCAGGTGGTTTTGGGTTGTGACAGACTTCTGTCCTGTGCGGGGTCACGGTGACGGCTGCCGCCGATCGCAGGTCGACATTTTGCGAGAGGCTGATCAGGTCGCAAGTATTCAAACACACAAGTATTTACAGTTAACATACGGAACATTTTCAGCAACTAAGTAACCTTAATGAAGCTGGAGCTTCTGAAAGGGAAAACCCACGCAGGCGCCACTCGTTCCAGAAAACATAAAGGCTCCAGCCAGCTGGTCACTGTGCCCCCATCTCCCCACCCCATGAACCATTAGCAGTTGATCCATTAGTAGCTGTTTTCCTGTCTGCATTATTTAGCTGCTCCCTATATGCTGGAAATGATGGAACCTTCACGACAGAAGAGGAACACCTATGAAGTAATGCTGCCGGTCAGCAGCACCCATCTGCCCACTTAGATCCGTTTATTGACCGTTAACTATCAGAACATTTGTCCTTCACATGTTCACGATGAAAGGTCACTCAAGTGTCGTTTGAATTGGTAGAATATTATTAAGTTTAGATTTGCCACCATCTTACGATGTTATTGAACATATTAATAGAATGAAACAAGATTGCTAAATAATAATACAGAAGCAAATAATAACAATAATAAATACAGTGCAATTTATGTCAAGTTTAAACATACTTATTTATTTTACATATATTATACATATACTGAAATCCGGCTGTTCTGTAGGAATGTCACAAGAACCAACACTACTGTTCCAAATCACTGAGAAGGTACAGGAAGTATCAAATGTACTGTAGATGCTGTAAACTGAACAGTCCTGACATCATTATACAAAGGTTTCTCAGTTTACATGGACTTGTCTCTTTTCTGTCTTCCAACAGCCAGAGAACCTCTGTCTGTTTCTCTGTGTTGACAAGAATTGGAGGAAAAAATAGACTAAAAGTGGAGGTTTTACATCGTTTTCATGCCCAAACTGCCACAACAATGTTGCACTGAAGTGCTTGAAGTAATGAGAGATGTTATTTGGGGATCTGTGCTCTCTCCAGCTCGCTCAGGATGAGGGCAGCCCCGTGCGAGGCTTCGGTGTGGTGGAGTATGAGAGCGCCGAGCAGGCAGAGGCTGTGCTGACGGAGATGGATCGGACGCTGGTGGGAGGACAGGAGGTGCGTCTGTCACTCTGTACGCCCGGTACGTCAGGAAGAAGCACCCTGGCTGCCCTCATCGCCGCCCAGGGAATGGTGAGTATGAAGCATTGTCACACGCTGCACGAGTAGACGGTGATTTTGATTTTAGTGTGACAATAAGAAGCATCTGACTGATGTGGGCAGCCATGAACACTCCGCGAGAACCGTACTTCACACAAATATGAAGCATTTCGAACAGTGTCATACCTGAATGTGAAGCCGTTGTCAGTTGGTTCCTGCACATTCAAAGGTGCACGTGCAGGAAAAGCTGCTGCTGAAATAGTCCTTGTCACTGTGGTGGCCCCTCCTACACAGTCCTGTGGCAGAAAGGCACTGGCATGATAATTACAGGTCTGTAGTCTGATTAGACTCCTCCACTGTCTCCTGCTGCCTGCATAAATCACGCTCGCAGCCAGTACGACTCAGTACGACTGTCACACACACACACACACACACACACACACACACACACATACACAAAACCCACGTAAATATGCACCATCGCACAGAATGTAAATATAACTCTCCAATCACTTGTGGAAACTGGATGTTTTAGTCTTTTAATGGTGGTGGGGACACACTGGTGTAGTATCTCACAGGTAGAAGTTCTTGTTTCCCTCGTCACAGACAGAGCCTCCAGTTTGTTGATGAATCTTTTCGCATCATGTTTCTCCAAGGGGCGACACGGTGGAGCAGTGATTAGCACTGTACCCTCAGTGAGAAGGTCCCCCGGTCTGTGTGGGTTCTCTCCGGGTTCCTCCCACCTCCATGCCTCCAAGCATGCTGAGGTTAATTGGTGAATGTGAGTGTGATTGGTTGTCTGTCCTTCAGCAAGCAGGGGAAGATGAATGAACGAATGAATGAATGTTTCTCCAACAGGAGTGAATTCACACATTCATGAACTCAAATTCAAATTTGACAGTCAAATGTCGGTGGAAATGAAGTTTGTGTCATGACTGGACAGAAGTCACCTCAGTCATCAGTTTGTCTGCTCACTGACACGTCACCACGCCACAGAGCAGCGTTAAATAGCCGTTTCTGATTCGACAGAAACAAAGGGATGATAAAAGGCAAAGCAAAAGAGGCTGATGGAAGATCAGATCTGTATTGGAGAAAGCAAAGGTAGCAGGGAGGCTGAAAACATCTGAGGCTCTGAGCCGCCGGCTGCTGTGAGACGACTGTCAGCGGAGTCCAAGACCGGAGGACCAGATGGCTGCCTCCTCCTTCCTTCGCTCTCACTCTCTCTTCATCCTTCTCTCTCCTTACGTGATACTTCTCGCCTTTCCCTTCTTCCTGGCCTCCTTACCTCGCCAGCATGTGAGAGTGTGTGTGTTGGTGCGTGGGTGTGTGCCAGTAGCCAAACTGATGCACGCTGACATTTTCTCCAGCAGAAGGAGAAGAAATGAGAACGCTCTTGTTGTCCTCCTCCTCCTCCTCTTTTGGTTTGAAAGACGCCATCAGCCACAACTGGCCTTGTCCATGGGCTGTCTCACACACACACACACACACACACACACACACACACACACACACACACACACACACACACACACAAGCGCTGACTATCACACACAAACACAATGTACAGTTGGTGCGTACCAGACTCCCCCTTCCTTCTCAAACCCCCTCCATCCCCATCAGGACGGGCCCAAACCAGATGTAGCTCAGAGGCAGAAGGAAACATCACCTTCCTGATAACTTTGTTTCAAATAGCTGCTTTTTCAGGCCGACCAGCCGGTACTGACACAACTCCATTCCACTTGACGCAGTCTAATTCAATAGGTTTTCATTCGAGTCGGCTGAATTAAATTTCCGCTGAGCTAATGAGTGATTAAATTCGTATTTGGGGGATGTGCCTTGCAGTCGTTCATTAAACATGAGTCGGCAAAGATCCGTCTTGATCCAGGAAATTGATCTCATGAGAACTTTTTGCTGTTAATGTGGTTACATGTACATTTATATTACACCTTCAGTCCAAAGCATGTGGTGAGGAGATAAGCAAAGGAATTCATCAAAATGTTCTTGTATTATAGCCATTATGTAAATGAAGCACAATGATTTTTACCAGAGCATCGTTTGTAGGCGGTAAAAGGAAAACGCCATGTGGGTTAAATATGTTTTTTAGTCTGTACAATTCAGCCTTGGGATTTCTCTAGTTCTTTTTATTTCATTACAGCCGGGTTAGTACTTACGTAGGTTTGTTTTATCAGCACAAATCTTGATCTCATGTCTCATGTCTCCATCCTGAAATGATTTTCCCCTCCAGCTCTCCTCTTCTGTCTTGTTTTCCATTTCCTCTTCTCTTCTCCTTCTCTCTTTCTCCAACTGTCTCCTCTGCCGACATGTCAGATGGCCTCTGATGATGCAAACGAGTGCAATCAAGAAAACAGCCGTCAGAAAAGGAAAAGATTAGAATAGACATTACGCTCAGTCTTCTGTGCCACCAGAATAACACTATACATTCTTTGAATCATTGGTTAATACGCTAGTCGAACTATTGATTCACACGTTTAATTTTTGCTCCAGATTTTGAGTAATCGCAAAGGGCTGCTACCAGAACCGAACCTGGCCCAGCTGTTGACAAGTATGACAAACCCGGCTGCGCTGCAGATCCTCATGAGGCCGTATCACACAGGGAAAAGAGGTGAGAACGCCGCTGATAGTGACTCTCGGCTATGTTTATTTAAATGAGCCTGATTTATGATCTCTGATATCTCAGCACTGAAGAAAGTAGTCATTCTTCAATTCGTGCATACATGAACCATACTTCTGACTGGAAATTACTCAACGCACAATGTCACATGATGTAAGTATTTTTATGGCGTATGATCCACAAACAGGCACTGAGATTTAATAACAACAAAGTCAGACCTCTGCCAAAGCTTCGACTAATTCACTACGAACGCAGATGGAAAGGCAGAAGTAACTGTCAGCAGAGCCCTGCTTTGGCGCCACCTGTGGCCACCGACAGAATTGCAGATTGCAGCAGAACAGTGTGCATAATGTTTCAAGGTGTCATGGTCTTTTATTGTGAACTTGACCTCATGTACCAGACATTCAGATCAATCGAGAGGCTGTTTCTCCTGTCCTACGGTGACAAATAAGACATTCCTAGCGCTGAAGTATAAACAATTAAGTTCACAACAGATGAGATACTTAGTATTATTAGTTAAAAAATAGAATAAAAATAGAATAAGATCCAATATATGTATAAGAATTATGGTGGAATGTAGCAGCAGTCATAGACAGTCAGTCCTAGAAGTCTAAAGAATTCCAGTCCAGCAGCTTGATATGGGGCGGAGAGGAGGGGGTGGGAGAGTGGGGAGAGAGTTCAGCTTCCTGACAGCTCGGTGGATGAAGCTGTTTGTGAGTGTCGTGGAGAGGAGGCTCCGGTACCTTCTCCCTGAGGGCAGGAGGCTGAACAGACTATGTGTGCAGGGTGGCTGGTGTCACACACAATTGTGATTGTTTCAAATTGATATATAATGATAGAAAAAAAAAAAGAAAAACAAAACATTTTAAAATGCACACTGTATACTCTTTTCCTTTCCAAACATAGGATATGCATATTCCTTCACTGTCTGACAAATCTCTGCTATGAATTCAGTGTTCTTTGATATTTCAAGGCACGTTAGCGTTTCTTAAACTCGTCACCTCCCGGAGCAGTGGTTTGGGTGGTGATCAAAGATCCATTGTTAAATCCCTTCAGTGCAGCGTAATCACCTCGCCGGCGGATTCATTATTTGATTAATAGCTAATCAGGTATGAAAATGATGTCGTGAGACATCTGTGGAACAAATGAGAGTAGGAAGAAGAGGAGGAGAGGAGTGGGAGGCCTTTTAAAGAAGAACTTTAAAGAAGAACAATTAATGTCTAAAATTAGGGACTTGATTAAATGTTAAACTTTCTCTCATTTGCATATTTTATGAGACTGAGAAAGTCTTTCTTGGCATTGTCGTATCCTGTAAATGCTTTGTTTGTTTGAATTCTGCTCATCTGTTGCCGTGAAGACAAGAAAAAAAAAACACATTGTGATGTTTGTTAATTCATGTTTCTTTGTTCATGTTCAAGGGAAGTACGGCCGTCATGCCACGCTGCCGTTCCTCAGGCCCCCGCTCGCCACGGCTCTGATCACTCTTGGGAAAGCACATCAGGTCACAAGCACATCCGTCAGTGGGTGCTAATATTTGTGTGTGTGTGTGTGTGTGTGTGTGTGTTTCACATGTTGGGTCTCCCTTTGCCCCGCAGAGCGCCATGCTCGGTAATGGACTGGTTCTTCAGAACCTGCTGCAGATGCAGCTCGCACAGCAACAGCTCCTGCACATCAAGGACAAACGCATCAGCAGCGTAAGACACCTGTGTGTGTGTGTGTGTGTGTGTGTGTAGGTAGGTGTAGGTGGTGATGACTTACATGGGTGGAACATTATTGTGTTCCATTTGTTTCATTTTGTTTGTTTGTTTGTTTGAACACCATCTGAGGTGTTTTCTTTCATTGCCTTGATCAGAATATTCCCAAAATGTGGCACCATGCCACCATTTATTTTGCAGTCTGTCTGTTCCTTGGATTATTATTATTATTATTATTATTATTATCATCATCTTCATCTTCATCCTCCTACTCCTCCTCCTCCTCTGTCCACCGTCCCCTCATCCTGTCCTCCTGTGATGTCCACCTCTTCAGGCCTCCAGCCTGCTCGGAGACCCATCCCGGCTGCTGATGCAGAAAGCCTTATCTCTGCGGCCTCCAGGCCTCATGCCGCTGGGGAAAGGCCTCCTGGGAGACTCGCCTTCAGGTCAGCACGATTGTTTTACTTTTTGTTTTAACAGCGGTGCAGTTTTTTTTTCCTGGGTTAGGGTTGCTGTCAAACCATCTCCCGTTTTGCTGTGAAGCATCTTTGTCTGTTTTCCTCTGACTTCTGCCAACCATCGTGTACAATCGTGTAGCATGTCATCCAAACATCACTCTCACACACACACACACACACACACACACACCTACCGCCTTTCCACATCGAGATTGCACAGACCGGAAGTTACCCACATGCCACATACCCACAAAATGCAATGATACTGAAGACAATGTAGGCTACATTGTCACTAGGACAGTGAATGCTGACAAACAATATAGAATGTGTGCTAGTGTTTGCAATTTAATGGGGGGGGGATTTTCAGTGCAAGCACTATAAGTCAGGAGCAACAAAGATGGTGGCAGCAAGAAATAAATATGACTTTACCCCGGTTTCCAGGGTGTTTTACACTGCATTCATAGCAATCATTGGTTCTGTTGGTTGTTGGTGGGTATGTTTGTTATTTTGGCCTTGGTCCCCTCTGACGTTACACCTAATTCCCATTTTGTCACTTTTTTTGGTTACACTGAAACACGTTCCACATTGGGGCTACTTGGGACTTGGGGAAGATGGGGACCCCTTCATGTTTTATGTCTCACGTGCCCCTAGTCAGGGCGTGACATGAAAAACAGTGTCACTCTCACACACATCTGTGCACACTGAGCTTGAAGTAAATCAGGAGTACCTGGAGCAAATCCACAGAGGCACAAGGAGAGCATGCTGCTGTCTGCCCTCCCTTGTAATGTGCTGAGGGCAGTATCACAAATGTGTGTGTGTGTGTGTGTGTGTGTGTTACATCTGTTAATGAAAAATAATGTCTAAACACAGACAGTGACACACATATAAACCAATAACTTCCAGTCATACTCCGTCCGTGTCCCTCTGCTGCTCAGAGAAGCTGCGTTGTTTTTAAATGGAAATGTTATTATCACAGACTGTGTGCCTTTGTGTGTGCGTTTATCAGAGCGTGTGTCCGCTGGGATTGGCTGCTTAAGGCTTGTTAGAGCTGATATGTTTACTGTGGAGGCCATTTGTCACAGGAATATTGGATTTATAATAAGTGTGAATGTTTTCACCTGCAGGTTCATTTTTTCACACACGCCACACGTGTGTTCATGCGTGCGTGTGAGTGTATATATCCATATTTATTAAACCCTGGGGTGGATCAAAGTGCCAGCTGTAAGTAAACATGATAAGTGATGATGCATGAGCGGGAAAGACTTCTCAGATATTACTCTGCCTCTGCAGACACGGCGGGTTCAGTCTCCAGCCGTCTGAGTGATTGGTCTCCGTCCAGAAGAGACAGAGACACTGATGGTCATCACTAAAAGCTATTTCACATTTATCAGGCATCTCAACTCTCCTTGGTTTAATATCCTGTCATTTCATTTCCGCTCCGTCTCTCGCTCCTCTGTGTGTGCTGTGTTTTCTGCCTTGACTTTGTTTCTTTGTATGTATGTCCCCCCCTCCTGTCCTCCTCTCTTCCAGAGTCCAACCACGAGTCGGTGCCGGTGTCGGCCCACAATGCCACGGTGGTAGTATCGGCTGCAGGCGTGATGCCGTACATCCAGAGTCGGGCTACGGAGCAAAACAGCACCCACTCCATGTCCAGCACTGCTGCTACCAGCTCCTCTTCATCTGCCACCTCCTGCGACAGACAGCCTGCACCTCCTGGGACCATGCTGCAGGGGCACAGCTACTCCTTGGGAATAAGTAACTCGGGCCTCGGCCCCCCTCCACCTAAACCCCCTGGAGGAGTTTATATGTCAACAGGCCAGCACAGCAGCTCCAACGGTCCGCTGGCGAGCATGGTGAGCACATTCAGCTGATAGACGCCCCCTGGCTGTGTCACGACCTCTCACATTGGGCTTTCTTATCGCTGCAGTTCAATAAGTAGTGGATCAGCTGCTGAGTCATCCAGGTCTTAGGAACTTTCTGGGTTAAATTGTAGAAAACTGGACTTGTTGTTTGCTTAGAGACCCTTCAACTGACTAGTGGGTATTTATGCCAGCTCAGCATTAGTAGCAGAACTCCCCACTAGTCAGCTGAGAACTGAAGAAGCTTCTCGGATGAGTGGAGAAACAGCAAGTCCACTTTTGTGTACGATGTGTGTACTGAAGAAAGAAATGCACAACGTAGCTTCACATTTTCATGTGGAAATATATGTTTTTAAAGATGAATAAGCATTTTTAGCTGCAGTCAAACACAGTCCTCCTATTTTTCCACCCATTTGCTGTATTTATCCTCTTCAGGTATCAACCTCTTGCAGAAAAACTCAGCTTCATTCCCTTGAGAATTTTTCCTTTGGGAAATTCCTCCTGTTGCACCATGTTTACACATCCTGCTATGATAGGATCTCTTCGGTTGAGCTGCACCACAATTCAAACCTTCTTTCCTGCTCGCCTACACCTCTGTCTGCTTTAAAGTGTGTGTGCACAGAGATAATCACAGTGAAGAAGTTCTTAGGGGAACTGATTCCAGTCCCAGCGCTGTCTCCTCTAAAGTCTCTTTAATGGAGGGAAAATGTAATTAACAGGAAAGCACAATCGTCCCTGGTTTCCATGCCAGCAGCACAAGACTGGTTAGCGATTTAGATTTAAAGCCCCAGAATGCCTGAAGATTACTTTGAAAACCCACGACTGCCTTGTGAGCATTTCCCGTCCTCCTCAGGTGAGCAGTGGTCAGAATTCTCTGTTGGGCGACCCCCCTAAGGAAGTCCGACTGCCTTCTAATCCTTACCTCAACCTGGCCAGTGTGATGCCTGGAATGGTTCTGCAAGGTAACACACACACACACACACACACACACACACACGTATCAATGGGTTTAGTTCACTTGTGGACTCTGACTATCTTGGATTTGACCTCTGTGGCTCCTCCACTTTTCTTCAGGGTCAGTGGGGAATAAAGCCCAGGGAGCTCAGACTGCCCCGGGCCTGTACGGCAGCTCAGCGGCCCCCGTCGTCTCCCAGGGCGCCACCTCCTTCCCTCACGGCGCAGCAGCTACGACCACAGCACCGTACACCACAGACACCTCCGCTGACTACAGCCAGTACAACCAGGCCTACACACAGGTACGACACAGGAATAACTGGTCCTAAAGGAACCTGAAATGTGTGTGAGGGAGAGAGGGGTGGAGGCGGAGATGGATGGAGTGGATTGATGATCGCAGCAGCAACAGGAGCTGTAATGAGGGAAGAGATGAGAATGGCCGCGTATATTTGGACAGAGATTTGGCAGGGAGAGCTTTGTTGTCTCCATCTGTCCAAGTCCTGCTCCTCAGCACTCCGCTCAGAATGAACCAGAGCAACATCCTCGCTGGGCGTCAATCACTTTCCTCCTGAGGCATTACTCTATTAACAAGTGACATGTCTGATATTTACAGCCTCACTTTAAAAGTTAATTATGATCTACTCATCGTAGCAAATGAGTCATGATTAGATAACTGATAAAAAAAAAGGTTTGCAAAGAATCAACAGTGAGAACAGGTAGAAAAGGTGGAAACCTGATGTGTGCTGGTCTGTGTGTGTGTGTGCGCGCGCTGGTGTGTGTGTGTGTGTGTGTGTGGGTGGGTGTCTGTGTTGTAGGAGGCCATGCAGCAGTGGTACCAGCACTACCAGGCAGCACAAGCCCACGGCTACAGCACCGCTGCTCCACAGGACAACACAGCCCCAGATTACAGCAAAGAGCACACACAGGGAACACAGGTGAGAGCTTCCTGTTGTTTCATTCCAGATGTCCCAACTTTTTTGTTGTTTTTTTCCCAACAACAACATCAATAATAATAAATATAATAATAATAATAGATTACATTTATATAGCAACATTAAAAGACATAGAGGGTCTAAGGACGTGGCCTCGCTTTAAATGAGCTCACAGTGGTTTGTGAGGATTTCTGAGACCTTAAAGCTGTCAGGATGGTGAAAGAACACACACTAAAGCACAGAGTGGGAGTGAATGAACCTCCATTTTACCTATTACAAGGCACAGACATGTTTCGTACCCCACCACACCCACACACACACACACACACACTCATCAAGTGTCTCCCCAGGTGGTTTGCAGAAAATGTTTGCAATGACATCTGAAGAACATCCTTCTGCTGCTCATAGAACGCAGAGAGGATCGGGGAGAAACTCGGTCGATGCTCCTTAATTGTTACCATTAATATTTTTGATTAAAACAAAAAGTCCTGTATGTTCTAGGCTCCGCCTGTGTCGTCCTATGGGGATTACAGCTCCTACATGCAGGCAGTCACTCAGTACTACTCCCAGCCTGCAACAGCTACACAGGCCTATGCCAGCAAGGTAAACACACACACACACACACACACACACACACACACACACACACACGCACGCACGCACACAGAACGTCAGCATGTGACGGTAGTACGTCAGCCATCTTCGCTGGTGTCAAAGCTAACGGAGGAGCTGCTGATAGTTGAGTGGAGGTAAAGACCATAGGCGTGTGTGTGTGTGTGTGTGTGTCTACAGGAGGTCGATGTGTGCAAGCCGCTCGGAGTCTCCCTGCACCCTGTCAGTAATGGCGCCCCCCCCCCGCCGGCCGTCCTACCTGCGGCTGCAGTGCTCCCCGCCTACAGCACCCTGCCTTTAATGCCCGGCTTCCTGGGTGCACCACACCCAGCAGCAGCCGCGCCGAGCGCGGTCACGCACACACACACTGCCGCCCCGGACTGGAACACCTACTACTATGTGAGTAAGACGGCTGCTGATTCAGCTTATTATTGATTTTTGTCTCATTTTTCGACCTCAACCTCTGGTAAAATGATATCTCTAATAACAATAGTTGGAAGTTTGTGGTCAGGACAATAACATGGAGCCGTCTCCTGGGCGGTCCGTGTATCACTGGAGAGCGTGAGAGTGATCAGCGGCCACGGCACGTTTGTTTGCTCTGAAAATGAGTTGGTGACACTCAGAAACACAACTCTACCATGTCTTCGGCTGGATACTGACGCAAAGGTTTCCGATGAAAGTGAGACAAACATGCAAGCACCTTACAGCTGTTATTGACATGTGAAAGCTTCATGTATGATAATATTACCTAGACGAGGCGAAGGCTGAAAACCTGCACAGGTCGGCTGTTCCTCCTGATACGGACCTAATCAGGCAGCACGAGGCAGATTTATTTATACGTTTCACACAACGTGCTTTACATCCCAGAGGTTATGCTAAGAACAATGACTAAAATAGAGTAGAACATAAGAGTGCAGCATAAAATCCTGTAAAATGAGTACGAATCAATTATACAGAGCATGTAAAGAGCTCACCCATAAACACTTGAAAGGAGAAATGTTTCTAGCCCGGAGCTAAAAACATTCACTCTTCTGCTGCTCGTTTGTTCCATCTAAGTGCAGCTGAACGCTGCTTCGCTCTGGGCTCGACTGTCTGACCTGAGTCTGTAGATGTCAGACATTCAGGTAGTAGTCATGCCAAGTCATTGATGTATTCTGGACTCAAACCAATTTGTGATTTGTTGACCAGAAGAAGATCTTTGATCGATATTGGAAATGACACTGACAAGCAGAGTCAATCGATGATGGGGTTTATCAGTAACATTCATTCTCATCTGTTGCAATCATACATTTTTGGTTTATGCATTTTTACCCTTTTATTTTAGTAGCTTTTATTCCTGCGTTTGACTCCAGACTTTAAAGACAACAGACAACATTAAAGATTTCGACGAGCTCATGAGGTAAAAACTTTGAGGAGAGAAGAGGACGTGCAGCGTCGGTGGGAGACGGGATCCAGATGTCACAGCTAAGCACCGACGCCACTAAGATTTACATTTGTTAGTGCAGACGGCCTCTGAGGACCGATCTTAAAGCTGCAAATCCCGCGAGCGTCAGCCTAAAACGCACACAAACACAGGATGTTTGCATTGTTGTCAGGCTCCACAGCTGCTCACCTGTTTTTTTCTGAGCCCTTGTGTGTGTGTGTGTGTGTGTGTGTGCGCAGTAAATCGATCAGCACATGAAACATGCTGCAGTGATGGAGTCTATGATGCCTCAGCAATTTCAGTAAAGTGCTGCAACACTGTGAAGCTGTTTCTGTTAATTAAATTTGAAAACTTGATTAAACTCAACAAATGCAGTGAAGGCAGAGAACAGCACACGAAGCAGCACAGCCTGTGAAGGTTTTATTAGGGCCGTTACATATGTGTGAGTCCTGCTGTAAACAACAGGACCTGAGTTGAAGAGATGGTACATATTCACTATATGTGTTATTTTGCCATTTGAGTGTGTGTGAATGTGTGTATAACTACATATCATAACACATCCAACGATGTCTTTATGAGTCAAATGAAAAGAAAATGTGCCGATCTCAGTTTTCATCATCGACTCCTCGTCTTCTGTCTTCAGAACCAGACACGGGGCCATAAGAGGGAGTACCCCCATTTGGCGGTGCAGGAAGTGACATCATCAGACGGTGCCTACATCGGGCAGCACTCCCAAGGCCTGGGGGGGCAGTACGCCGACTACTTTAAGAGGAAGAGGCTCTAGTGTGAACCCAACCTGCCTGACAGCGCCGCTGGTGTCAGGGCTCCCTCTAGTGGCCTTTCTGTGGCTGCCCGTTTGCCTCCCTGCAGTAGGTAAAGACACGACTAGAGTTTACGTTGCTAATGGCTCAAGTGAAAACAAGCCATAGTGCTCTTTGGTCTTAGGCACTTATGAACACACACTTCACACACATGCACCCAGACACACTTAACATACACCGAGTCGCTTTTGTCCTGTCTACGCCTTAACTTTGAACGTACAGAGCCGTCTTCTCGGCCAGTGTGTCCGCTGTATTTAATATGAGCTTGTACATTTTTCTACGTATATAAGCTGCTTTTCTATATTCAACCAGGCTACGTGTGTTGGAGAGCGGCCTCACGGTCTCGTCTGTCCCTCTGCGTCTGTCAACTGGCGCCTTGTGTGTGTTCCTGCTTTAGTTCCTTTAAATGGCCCAGTTCCTCTTTTCCACCTGTCGTAGAGAATGTGTGTCTGTGTGTGTGTGTGTGTGTGTGTGTGTTTATGCATGTTGAGATAGGAAGCCTCAGCCATGTCTATCCCAAGGTTTGGGAGCACATCAGGAACAAACGAGGGCCCGAACCATTGAAACCATTGAAACCATTGAAACCATTGAATGTGGTGACTTACCAACACTTCCCTCGATGAACGGACCTTTGTATTAAAGACTGGATGGAACCTGCCGGGCCGGGGGTGTATAATACCGAATATTTAAGCCATGCGTATCAGACAATATCACACATAAAGGACATTTCACAGTGCTTGTATGAGGCTGTAGTGAGACATGAATTTGAGTGTCTTGTTTCCAGTCATGTATTTGTTTGGTTCGTTCCAGACCAAACCTGACCAAACAGTCCTGCTCTGACGGGTTGCTTTTAGACAACAGCCTCAAGGGGCTCGTTCCAGAAAGCAGGTTTTATCCCGAATTGAGAAAAACTGCAGAATTTGGTTGGTTTTCGGTCAGTTTGCGTGAGAATACAATTGAAAAAATGGTCAATTTTCTTTGATTTCAGGAAGAACAAAGTCTGTATTTCATTAAACCTTCTTTCAGGAACGGGCCCGGGCCTGTTTACTTGTCCCCTATCCAAACACAAAGGGATCCATCCTGGCCTGCTGTGGTATTGTGCTGAGGTCCTGTCACAAACGTGGACTCAGGACCAAGTCCTTCTTCAGTGTTAGGGGGTCAGAGAGCCGTAGATGTCCTTGTTTCCTCTCTGATGTCAGAGCGTCTACAACTGCGACGTGTTTGTCGTCTCACCACCTGCCAACACAAACCAAATGGAATTGGAATTCTCAGTGTTTACTAGTGTTTCATGCTTTTGTGCATGACTTCCTTTTAGTGGGCAGAAGTTTGATATTTTGATCACTGCAGATGTTCTCCAACTGCCTTTGCAGCAGAAGACTCTTCCTCAAACACTATTTTGTATTTGATTTCAGTTCCCTGTCCTTATTAATCCTCGTGCCCTGTCTGTGGAGTCAACGAAGCGGGCTTGGTACTTTAAATAATACTTAATATTATTGTTTGTTAAGGGAACAACACTCCCAGCAATAACTGAGGCTCCGACAACTGTAGAAAGTTGAATGTATTCTGTCTCTTTTTCAAGCATTTAGCCGTTTACTCAGCTTTATATACTCCTGCATAATGACTCCTCTTTTTCTTTTTCTGTCTCTCTGTATTCTTCTCAAAGCTTAATGCTTCTTGCATTGCCATGGCAACCCAGCTCACACACTGTGAAACCGAAAGCAGATGAGATTCAGTGTAGTCCAGAAACCTGTGTTGATGATGTGTACACACACACACACACGCAGTGATGAAGGGTTGAAATGTGTGTGTGTTACGACGTTCAGGTCAGATGTCAACATGTTCTGACTTCCTCATCCTGGCTGACTGCTCA
>CAAKHB010003652.1:9177-27546 GCA_901007665.1 Aeoliscus strigatus
CGTCTCCTCAGCAGCTAATGATCTGCACTTTCCACAACCAACAAAGAAGAGTGATCCGCTCTGCACACACAATCTTACAGGCCCCAACACAAGAAGACACACATCAGCTTTCATGTGCTTCTTTGTTCCACAGACACATGAAATAAAAATAAAAAAAAATATTGCAGAGGCAATTAACCAGCCAAATCTCAGGGTTTGTTGAGGTGTGGTGGAGGGAGCCGGGAGAAGAAAGGAGAGGAGATTTTTCCATCTTCCCACTGTGAAGATGCAGATCAACACTGGTTAATTATCTCCTGATGAATGAAATATTCACCAACAATTACAATACTGTTTTGTCCTTAATGATGCAAATTGCGACTAATTATTCAGCGTTAATGGAGGACGAGAGCATCAACGAGCTGCGGAAGAGAGCGATTAGTTGACGGTCTAGATGTCTAAGTAGGCTGCATTAACGCAAACATTTGTCTTACTCATCATGTGGGGGGTGATGGATGGCTGAAGAACAAGCTGAGTCTGCATCAAGGAAACTCATTCCATTACTACAACGGAGGAAATCCTCCTCTGACCTGTCTGTTACCACTCTGAGACCAACTGGTCATCCTGAGAGGGGCGTGTTCAGTGCATTTTACCACTGATGTTCCATCAGGTCTTTGTGCCTAAGCCTAATAAAACTTAACCAAAGAAAATATATTTTACATATTTAAATTGATCTACTTATCACTGCTCATTGCAACTGTACATACTGTATATATACTGTAAGGACCGACATCTGCACAGCTCTATATTCCCCCCTTCATTTTAAACATTGTAAAAGAATTTATAAATATGTCTGGCTTTAGTTTTTAGTTAAAGTATCGCTCAGATTTGCTAGAAATTATTTTCAAATTAAAGTAATTTTCTATTCTATTACATAACTATACATTTTCTATTATATATTTACCTGTTATATATTATAAAAAAGATATTAATCAAACATATCATTTTTCTCATGTTGGGTCCTCATGTTTCCTTCTGCACATGCTCACAACCTTCTGTGGACACTGGGCACGTACACCTGTTGTGTGTCACCAAGCTGCACAGAGAACTAACTTCTGCTGGCCTGATTGGAGGTCTGCTTTCATCTGATTGCATTTCTGGTCCTGCTGGTAGTCAGCGTGGGCTTAATGCTCCGGGGAGATCGGAGGGGATGGGTTTGGACGGGGAAGGTCAAAAAGTGTGAGGGGCGGCGGGGAACAGAGCAAAGGATGGGATGTGTGACTAGAAAATGCAGGGATGAAGGCAAGGATGGAAAAACGTAAAACAGACCATGTGTGTTATGAGCAAGGAAGAAGAGGGTCAGTAATGAGAAAAATAAGGATTGCTCAGAGGGAGCAATGAGATGGAACAACGTGAAGGTAGAGAGAGGTATTGGAAGAGACAGGAGAGAAAGTAGGAAGGAAATTAAGTGGGAGCACAAACACTAGAGAAAGGTTGGGAAGGACAGGGAGGGAAGTGATTGAAGGAAGTGACAGGCAGGGTGAGGGAAAGGACAAAGGATGGATGGACGGTGGGGGGACCAGAGGAGCTGTCGCAGGCTGTGCTCCCCAGCAGGTCATCGCAGTGTGAGCGGCAGAGAAAGAGATAACACCCCAGGACTCTGGGATCGGCAAACCTGAGTGACGCCGTTTGCAGTGGGTGGACGATAAGGCCGCAGACTCCTCTTTCTTCCCAACGGGGAGGCGGAACCTTTACGTGGGCTCAGCTCAGAAAAACCTTCAGATGAACTCCTCCGTGGCAGACCGCCAGTGTTTTAATGGGCGACTTTATGGCCCGGGACCCTGTTCACTTTCAGGACACGGCTAATTCTACTTAAACTAAACAAATGATCTACAGTCTATGAGACGTCAGGAGGAGGAGCTGGAGCTGCAAATAACAATTAGTCATTGATTAGTTCTTTGATCCATTCAATAACAGAAAATGCAGAAAAATGTCTTGTATCTAGTTAATTAGAGGAGCAAAGAAACCAGGAATTTAGAATTGTGACTTCTTGAAACTGAGTGATTAATCCATTCAAATGCAGTTTGAAATTAATGTAGCAGTTGATTATTATTTGTTTCAGTTGTGTACATATCGGTTAGTATATCACAGTGAGGCTCTGATACATTGTTGGAAATGTCAGTTCACATAGATGGCCACTAGATGGAGACAAATATCTGCACCAGCACTGGCTACAATCGCTTGTTGCAGTTATGTCAACTTTTTGGCTGATTGAAAAATGGACAGAAAAGAGCTGAGATATTCACTATCACAAAAAGCACCACTAACGCTCTGTCTCCCATCCAGTCTGTGACCGTGTGAGTTGATTCATCTATTTGCCTTCTTCTGTTCTTGCCTTATCGCTACAGGCCTCTGTCTCTCGCTCTCTCTCTCTCTCTCTCACCCACACACACACACAGGACATATTTCATGTAAACTCTTGAAAACATGAAAATGTTGTGCCATGCACCTTTTTTACAGCCACAGGGGTGAGACCTCTGGTTACCTAATAGTTTGAGGGAATAGTTTGACTTGACTTGCAGGTATATTAACATCAATCACAGACTCTCCAATGTGTCCATGGTAATCTGTCATGAGGCTTTTAACACCATGTTTTATGACTCAGACAGAAGAGCATCTTATCTACATTCAGTTGAGTCATAAAAAAAAATAAAATAAAACCAGACGTGCATCAGTAGAGCCAGTACTTTTACCTTCCTGACTCCACGACCTCACTTTTATTTCTGGGTTGCCATACTGTAACTGTATGCTGAAGACAAAGAGCAGAGCTGTCTGGTCCACAAGCACCTCTCAGTCCATGTTTGCTGCCGTCAGCATTCACAAAGCTCACTTCCTGTCAGCCAGTCAGCCATAGTTTGATGAATCACTTCCTGACTTCCCCTCATTATGTAACACAATACCAGTGATAACACCCAAAAGTTGCTGTTCGACAATCGCCTGATGACAGTGACTTTCTTTGGTTGAAGTCATGCTCCAGTATCATATGCATTGGGTGTCAAGTCGCCACGCGTAGCCGACTGGGCGTGACCGTGTTTGCCGTGACGAGAATGGGCTGTGGGGCGGTGTGGAGTGAATCATGAATGGAAGACACTGTCTGATGTTCACAGTTTGATTCGAGTCCAGATGGAGGAAGCGGTGCATTCTGGGGATGATTTCCAGCTGTGGCTGCTGGGGGGCAGCATGTCTCATTATCAATCACAGCAGTCATGTCAACAGATGATGTTGGATGATGGTACGGTGACTTGACAATACATCGGCTGGATGGGTTCAGTGTGTGACCTCATGTCTGGATACACACATCTAAACGTTGTAAAGACTTTGAGCTTCTTCTCTTTTATTGCATAGTGTATTGTACTTAGTTTTACACTACCTTTGTATTGCACAAGTAGGAGCAGTGTGTTGGTTTCGTTGTACTGTTTTTTGAATAATGATAATAAAGAACTATTCTTCTTGATTAATTATAGAAATGA
This sequence comes from Aeoliscus strigatus, assembly GCA_901007665.1. NCBI lineage: Eukaryota > Metazoa > Chordata > Actinopteri > Syngnathiformes > Centriscidae > Aeoliscus > Aeoliscus strigatus. Next base: position 12,684 of record CAAKHB010003652.1, read on the forward strand.
GAAACAGATTTCATCGCAAAGGAAATTTACAGCAGTGAGTCACTGTCATCATAGTGTGAACCCGCAGATGGCTGATTCTCCTCCTGAAGGCATCCAGGAACCTGCGGGAACACGCCCTCCACGTCAGCGCCCTTACACCTTCCCTGCTGCGTCCGTCTTTGCTGAATACTTTTCGAGGACGATAACTCCTCGCTACACGTTCCCAGGGATGTTAGGATGCCGAAACTTTTGTTTTCAAAGATTCGTTTCTATGAGATCAAGGATTTGATGGGGAATGTGAGGCGGCCCAGCAGGTAGGTCGACAGTGGGGTTTGTTGTGAGTATGTTTGGTACTTCCTTCAACAGTTCAGATTATTTTATTGACTGGAGTTCACATGAATTTATTTCCTTTCTTTGGAAGGATTGACATTGTTCTGAACCGTAAGAGGCGTAAGAAGGACGCCCAGTGCATCATGGTACATAGAACAAACGATGAGACCGATCTCAGGTGAGAGGAAATGGCAGTTGAATCTCAGTCTCTAATGTGTCTTATGGTTTAAATCATTTGACAATGTTCTTTACCACAGCTGGGAGAAGGACCACAAACTCCACCCAACCCTGGGAAAACTGCTACGAGATAAAAGTAAGAGAAGTGTTATAAGTGTAGAGTTATAATATATATATATAAAAAAAACGAAATGACTCACACAATATCAGCACTGAGTAGTTCAAGTTGATGTGTTCATCTGCCTCCATCTGCACAGAGTGTTTGGCAGCCTTCCGTTCCTTTCTGCAGTCAGAGTTCAGTGATGAAAACATCGAGTTCTGGCTGGCGTGTGAGAACTTCAGGGCGACTGCATCGATGGACGACCTCCGCTGGAAAGCAGAGCAGATATACGAGGAGTTCGTCCAACCTTCGGCCGGCAGAGAGGTCAGAACAGGGCGACGGGTTTGGCGATCCCAGCCAGAAATATTTAATTGATCCCCAGGGGGAAATTCAATTTCATCACAGTTGCTCCAACCAAGTCTGGAGATCTATGTAGATTAAAGAATGGTAATATGAATAGACGATAACGTACTGACACAAATTATGACCAATGAATGTACTTAGGGCTCAGCCTCAGGATGGTAGAGGGAGTACAAAATGAAATTATGAAGGAATAGACAGATTTAGAAAATACAGCTTCGTTCAGCATCGTTATGCTAAGCGATGCTAAGCTAACAGTCTCAATCAGAATGATATATATGTATATATATATATATGTAAAGGGGGTGTCCTTTTCTGCATGTCATGGAGAATTTCCCCAAATTTAAAATATTATAATCAATTAACTCCCCCAGATCAACGTCGACCAGCACATCCGGGAGAAGATCAGGGATTCCTTGAAGGAACCGACGGCAACCTGCTTCGATGAGGCCCAGAGACACGTTTACCTGCTGATGGAGAGAGACTCCTGCCCTCGATTCCTGCTCTCTGAGGCCTACCTGAGTCTGCAGCGCAAATCCAGGAGTCTGTGGTACATTTAACGAGAAGGACAGGTGCTGCAGGTACCCCACAGGGTTCAGTAGAGAGACGCTTTAAAATCTGAAACTAGAGTGGAGTGGTGTAAGGATGTGGTGGTTGAGATGTGGTTAGTTCATAAAGCTTCGTAAGATGGATTCGTAGTATGGGCAAGGTTTTAGACGTTAAGGTTATAGTTGGTTTTGGTTCATTTATGAAAATATCCTGAGGAAAAAGGAAACATCCAGAGCAAAGTTGGACTGAATGTGCCACTGATGGCTGGAAACTCTCCTGAGTCTGGTGTTTGTTAGCCCCACCCACTATTATGTGATGATGTCATCCCATTTGGTCCTTTGCAGATATTCTGTAGTTTGAGCAACCAAACATCCATGAAGCTCAAAGAAGGAAGCTCGCAAGTCCATCGGACACCAGCCTTCAGGAGCAGAGTTGGCTGAAGCCTGATTCCGTTTTAAACACATTGTTTTATCAGGTTCTCTGCAAATCTCAAAAGATTTAGTCTGGTAAAGTTTAAGGATATATAAATTAAGACCAAACTGTGAGCAGATGAAGGAAATGTTAAACGCGTAAGTAGGTGGGAAGGAGTGAGGTCTGTACGTGACTGTATGCTTGTGTATGTATGTGATGCCTGAGGGTTTCTGTGGATTTATTAAAGGGCCGTTGTCCTTGTGTCCATGTCTATTCTTACCGTTTCCACTAACTCTTTCCATAAAGTCACAATTTTTTATATTTATCTGGCTAACTGCAGGCATTAGTCAAAAGAGAAGAGTTTCCACGGCTCACCCAGTGAGCAGCTTCTGTTTTTGGTCACATGTCCGGTGAATCCTTTAATTAGGTGCAGAGAGTCCACACACCAGCAAACGGGGTTTAGCCAACTGGAAAAAAGTAACCCAGCAGTAACCCTTGATCCCTCTCTGCTCTGTAAATGGGCTTTTTCCTCCAATTTGTGCCTTAAAAAGGAGTAGCGAGCCAGCTAATAATAACCCAGGGGCTTATAGGACAACACTGGAGTCATCAGACAACCTGATGTGGAGCAGATCAGCCTCATCATGCTGCCCTGTTAGGGGAATAATCTCATCACCCTCACACGTCGATGGCAGATGGACGCATGCTTCACTTCACAACCTGAAACAGTAGCAAACTATTGCAATATCTATCAGTTTGTTTTCCCGATATGTTTCTCCGGGAGAAATGTCTGCCCCGGTGCTACAAGAAAATATGCAGCAATGGGATTTTTCATATATGGGAGGAGATGTTCATGGTCCTGTTGTTCTTTATGACGTAGTTACATGTTGTTATGAATATGTGTTGAGTTACAACATTATGTTCATGTTGAAGATGATTGAGTGATAATCTCAATCTTTTTAAACTTTCTTCCTCATCAGAAAATGTTCTACTTGCTGTGTTTGCACTGATGGTTGGCATTGGATGAAACGAATGACACAATGAATACAGAGTACAGAATACAAATACGACACTTTGAAAGAATATACGTTCACACACGTTTCCTCCGTTGACTCTTACTGTCTGACATCTCTGAGGATGGTTTACCTTAATACCTCTGAATGAAGGGTTTACTTGTTTTCACCATAAAAAACCTGTTGGTTACCGTGGTGACAACATTGTTGTCAGCATTTGTGGGCTTCTAGAAAAAAAACAAGCAAGTAAGAAAAATAGGGAAAAATATGGAGAACAACGTTAGATCGTAAAAATGAAGTATTTAAAATCTTTCCTCCCACTGAGGCGACTCCGGCAGTTATTTTAATGTCAAACGTCAGTGACTCGGAGCACGCTGGGGTGTCAGGGGTTGTCGGTGATAAATCGCTAAAAGTCTCACATCTCCTGCATCACATGGCGCGGCCTTCTTCACACACAATCTGTCACTGTTTTCTCACAGCCCGGCACAGTTACCATGGCAGCAAGAAGGAAGTGAGTACTGTCGATCTCTTGGTCGGGACGGACACAGGAGTCACTCTCTCTGTTTCACGCTGAGCTGAAATATAAAAAAAGGCCTGCAGAGGACACGGAGGTGGCACATGAGCCTCCAGCTGAGGGCTGATTCTTGTGAACGCCTCACCACCTCGAACCGTGTTTGGGCAAAAGAAGCAGAGACCACACCAGTGAAGCGTCCGGCCGGAGTCAGCAAGTGTACCGACAACCTAGAAAAGGATGAATTTAGTTCTGAAGCTTTCTGCCTCGATGTGACATTTGACATGGATGACATAGAACAGAACAGTACGACAAGCATCATCAGGGCTGTGTGTGTGTGTGTGTGTGTGTGTGTGTGTGGGGGGTGCATCTTCTTCTTCATTCTGGTGGATCACCATTATCACCATGACATCCAAGCCATCAAGCTACAACCTGCTTCACACCTCCCAACATGAACTCTGTAATTGCTTTTGCCCCACCATCGCTCGATGGCGCAGTGACTGCAGAGGAATTCACACCCTCAATGTCAAACCTGACAGAAATAGTGAATATTTCATCATCAATCATATCACATGATGTGCTGACCTCCCTGTTGCTGCAATCGATTCATTTCCTCTTTCACTTTGCGGAATCTTTTGTTTTTTCTGCCAAACTCAGACGCCTCACAGACGTGGACTGTAGAGCAGAGAGCAGTTGCTCTTCACAGTGGGCGACAGTCACTGTTCCTGTCATTAGCATCTGTGCTGCCGGACTAAAAATACTGAGGACCCAGTTCCTTCAGCCTCACAGAGGTCTGTCTGCTCGCCCTCTGCAGCCACAAGACAGGAAGGGAAAACGGAAAGAAGCACAAACTAGGGAGGAAAGCATGAAGAGGAGGGAGGAATACATGCAGTACCGTGTGAGTACGTGCTATTTCTAACAGTGAGGTAGGAGGAACAGGAGGAGGAGGAGGAGCAGGAGGAAGGGGTGCTTCCTCTTCAGTCTGGGCTGATGTATCTAGTAGCTCCAGTCTGTAGCAACAGGAAACCTCGGTATAAAAAGACGCCTTCCAAGGGGGGAACCCTCATAAGTGCCTCGCAGCATGTCCAGGACGGCGAGCCTGAGAGTGAGGACCTAACAAAACAATGCCCAGCCTAATAGTGGAACCCCTCATACAGCACTTCATCATGGACAGAGATGACAGGAAGAGAAACAAGAACATGTGAGTGGAGCTTTTACTTTACAGTTCACTGTTCTTATTGAATGTCGACCTTTTAACGCAAACTGGCATGAATACATGAGTACAGTGATAATGAATCACCTAACCTCCACATGCTCAGCATTCGTGGTCAGATTCACTTGAAACAAACGGTGACTGTAAATCCAGCAGGGATGAATTCCTGTTTTTCTTCTCTCTGACAGTGGAAAGAACTTCATGTGTCGACTCCAGTGCTTGTTCTCACACTCCTCAAGCTCTGAGAGGTAAGGAGACTTATAGTTTTGCATACGTTTGCTTCTAAAGCAGCCGTCCGCCTCCTATCATGTCCATCTATGGCGTTATGAACGGATTCAAATGAACCACAGACGCCGTGTTTGCTTTGGCACCGCACGCATGCACGCCAGCTTATCCCATGGTTTGACATAGCTGCCTGACTCTGATAAGCACATCTGCTACGTTTTCTTGATGAGTGTGTGTGTGCGGGTGTGCATGTGTGCATGCCCGTGCCCCGTTGCTCCATTTTAGCCAAATTTGAGTTCAGTCAAGTGATCCAATGTGAATTCTCTCCCAGCAGGCTAAGTTTAGAAGATACCCAACAATGGTCACAGTCGCTGGAACGACTTCTGGAGTCTAAATGTAGGTGGTTTCACCCGGAGGAGGAGAACGCTGATGGAGACGTACAGTTTTATGGGGGATTTAATGTTGGTGCTTTCTGCTCCTCGCCTCAGATGGACTCGCAACTTTCCGCAACTTTCTGAAGTCTGAATACAGTGACGAGAACATTGAGTTCTGGCTGACCTGCGAGGACTACAAGAAGATCAAGTCTTCCTTCAGGATGTCGTCAAGGGCCAAGAAGATCTATGAGCAGTTCATTAAAGCAGAATCTCCTAAAGAGGTAAATTAAGTCAGGAGAGTGTTTCTGTCCTGTAGCAGGAGAAGGTGCGTTCTGGTGCTCGGAGGCGGATGGAACTCATCGACACCAAATTCTGAAGCCTCCCAGGTGTAGAATTGTTAAAATTAGAAACCACATGTTTCCCACATAATCCAAACATCCTGCTTCCACACAGGGTTCAGTTCCAGCCGTCAGACATCCACAACAAAAAGATTGTGCTTTAATTTCAATATATTTCAAAATTATCTTAACTGGTCTTAGGAGGATTCTTCCTGCTTGAATCTCTTATTTCCAGTTGGTGTTTAATTACTCCAAAGCTGCTCTGGGTTCCTGTTTCACCTGGTGTTAAAAGTCAAAACAAACAGAACGGAATTAAAAAATTCAGGCCGAATCCGATGAGATCACACTGTCTGCCACACAAACCTCTGTTTTTACACACACGCACGCAGTCCGACGTATCAGATGAAGTCCTGAAAACACTCATCAAGCACTCAGCTATCATAGGAAACACACCCGCTGAAATGTTGGTTGGTTTCTCTCCCGGTTCTCATCCCCTCGTTCCTCCGTCTGCCTCGTTCCAGATCAACATTGACTATCACACTCGAGAGCAGATCAAAAGGAACGTCAAGTCTCCCACCGTGCACTGCTTTGACGACGCACAGAAGATTGTTTACGGGCTGATGGAGAGAGACTCGTACCCGCGGTTCCTCCGCTCAGACATTTACAGAACTCTCCTAGAAAACCTGGCCGCCGACGCTGCGAAGGGATGAAAACGAGACGAGAAAGGACACAAACCCGTGACTGGAACGTTTGAGCTCCCGCCGGAGGAAGGACTGACAACAAAGAAGGAAGGAGGGTCAAACCAGGTCCACAGAACGCTGACGCAGGTCCCGACGCAGGGGGAGGAGCCTCAGGAGCCTCATGCCTCATGTCAACACACACCTGTGGGCGGCGTCACAGCTCAAACACCCGAGTGGATCGTAAGTGTGTGAGCGAACCACCTCCTTCGCTCCTTCTTTGCAGAGGTGTTTCCTGTGCGGGTGGAGGAAGTCGGACGCGGCAGTCACACTCCATCTGCTGTGTGTGTAGTTGTAGCGGTGAACGACATCGTCGCTGAAAAGTCGTCCACGCGACGAGGAAGACGACAGAACCGGTCGCAGTCAGAACTCGATAAGAGTAAACGGTCCCAGAACGCCTCTCACTGCTGCCGAGGTGTTCTGGGACACGTTACATCACGTACGTGTGGCAGAGACGGTGTGCGGTGATGGTTGATCATTTAAAGTCCATATAAGTCAAAGTAGTTTCAAAGTAAAAATCCAGGATGGTTTTATTTTCGATTGTGTGTGGAATTTGTCGCAACTTCCTGTTAATGGCCCGATGTGATCTCAATGGGAAGGGGGGGTCATGACCTGAAAGGCATCAGAAAGTTGTGATTTTATATAATAAACCACCGGAGTGGAATTCTAGCTTGTTATTAAAGATATTATAGAGTCACATTGCATGACACACTGTCCATGAACACCCCGAGAAAAACTTTTCATTTGAAATCTACTCTTAGATTTAATTCAAATAAAAATGTCATATTTATTGTTAAATCACCATTTGAGTTAGTTGCTGTGTAAAAGAATGTGTTAATATGTTTGAATTACATTAAATTATTGAAGTTGCCCTCTTGGATCTTGATCTTTTTTCTCCCTGTGGAGTTGAACCTGTCCGATCACGTGTCCGTTGAGTCACGTTCTGGTTGGAGATGGACTCCTGCGGTCAGATCGATGGTGAAGCAGACTGAGAGCAGTGACGTGATGTGATGTCTGTTTAAAGTCCAACACATGAATGAGCACGGAAACACGAGCGCGTTGCCAAGTTCTGTTGATTTGTATTTCCATTGTTCTGGAACAACCACAGCGCCTTGTTCACAGAACTTCACAATCCGTCTTCCTCCACGACACAGAATCTACACGTCATAGGATGTGTTGAAATATTAGTTAGCTTTTATAAAAACATGTTGATTAAAATCATCATATTTCTTTTTCCACGCCTCCACAGACGACCCGACACCGTGAACTGAGTTGTGTGTCAGTGATGACTCTGGGGCGTTGATACCAGCAGAATGTGGTTTGTGTGTGTTTCAGCACAAAAACAAACTTGGATTTTCTTTCCATGTGTCACAAAATAAACAGAACAGAATGATTCCTCAGCTGCAGCAGATGTTTCTGTCTGTCTCGATGCGATAAGACCTTCACTGTCACTAACCTGGACACGTGCTCGCCATCAGTCAGTGTTTTATGCTACAAACTCACCTCTCCATACAGATTCTTTCTCTTTGTCAACAGCTGAGTCGCCTATCGCCATGTTGTCAGGACTCGATAAGATCAGCAGCAGAATTAGGACAGAAAGACAGAACTATTCATCTAGTGTTTGTTAAGTGAAGAGAAAAGAGAGCAGCAGTCGTTTTTCTGTCCATCACATGCTGCTTCAGGAAAGTCTTTATGAATAATGCTGCTTATCTATGAAATCCAATTAATTCTGCGGTTGCAGCTGATGGATCGGTGCATGAGGAGGCGTTGGTTGATAAATACCTCGTGGCTGAAGACAAATCTGAGGTAATGTTGTAATTTAAATGAGCGAAGACATGAAAACACACAAAGGCCTGACGACCAACAACAGTCAATAAACCTTGTTGTCTAGGTAATGTGGGGACAAAACTAGGTGACATTTAATTCAGCAGGCACATATAAAAGATAAATGATGCGTGTTTCTGAACCGTCGTTCTGAATTATTTAATATCGAGGCGCGCTCTTTATTTCAAGTGATAATTCATGAAGCAGAGTCAGAAAGGAGCGGAACAAAAGAGGCAGACGTCACGTCCTATGGCAGGAAGTGCCATAGGACGTTTGGGACATTGAGGCTGAGACAGTTGGATGAGAGTCACATGTCTGTTTATTTGTTTGTTTGTTTGTTTGTTTGTCGGATGGCGAGAATTTAATTTGGACTGAGCTCCAGTGCGTGTGTGTGTGTGTGTGTGTGTGTGTGTGTGTGTGTGTGTGTGTGTTGAATGTCTCCACATGCTGTATTTTTGAGCTTTCGGTCTCTGACAGGTTCAGCAGGTTGGTTTTAGTGTCTACAGTATTTCTAGGTTCTGTCCGGTCGATTGTTTTGGACACTTTGACCTGGTTTCAGATTGTTGCAGTAACAAAAACACACTTGCCTGAGGCGTTTTTGACTTTCCTATGTTGAAAAACATTAGAAACGTCACTTGTGTTTAGGAATGTGGATTCTTTTATATTTCAACTTAACAAAGGATACATTTTATTATGTGCATGTTTAATAATTCTGGAACATGTGGCGTATTCAGAATATTAAATGCTTTTTAACTCAAAATTTAAAACTATAAAAAAATACCCAATAAAAAGTGTGCTTGTTGTTGTCCTGTTAGATAACGAAAACCAGTAAATATATCATTAAACAAAATCCCAGTGTGCAGATTTGCTGTTGCTTTTATTTTATTTTAATTTAACAGAATGAAGCAGGAAGGGTGTCAAAGGTCAAAAATACAAATTCAGAAGAGTTCACACTGTTTTATTTATTTATAGCTCCTCATACTTCTCCTATTGATAAACTGGTTTCCTGTCTTTTTGTTTATTTATTCATTCTACAGATGCAATTGTACAAAAATACACACGTGTGTTATCATCTCCGTCCAACTTACAGGGATTTCCTGCTTCAAGCTGCACGTGACCTTCAGAGAGAAGACAGACAAGACAATGTCAAAGTGCAGAATTGTTATTAATGATGTAAAGTACGGAACATGAGGTGGACAAACAGTGGGAGTGCTGGGAATCACCTGTGCGTAAAGTCGTTGTGGACATCGTGCCTCAGTGGAAACTTGGCTCTGCTCTTCATCCACCTCTCAACAGACCAGCGCTTACACAGCGTCTGCACATCATAACAAACAGGAGAGGTGGACGCCGCCAAACACAGAGGCTCAGGATTCAACAGCAAATGTGACGCAGATGCATTTCAGTACAGAAAATCCAGCACAAATTACTCTTTACGTAGAGCTGCAGTGTTTTATGCCGCGTCTGGGAGTTGCAGTCAATCTGTGTTTTACTGGAAACAAAGAGCTGCAGGAGCAGAGCATGATGGGAAATGAATCCTGTTTTTCACACCATGTTTTATTACGCAAAATCACGTTTTTTCCAGAGTCGGCAGGAAATGTTTTTTAAGAATATTTAAAGAGTCATTGTGAGAGAGTTTCGGCAGCCATTCGTCTCATTTCATAACGTAGAACCTGCACCTGATCACATCTGTACAATTCTTCAGCTGCTGCACATACTGACACTACCACTGTCAGAACTGACTACTGACACAATGACAGGAATGTTTTTTTTAAATGCACCACACAGATAAGAGGATATTGCATCATTGTCTCGTCCAGACCTGTTCCATTGTGACGCACTCAGAGGATCCACACCCCGTGTTACTAATTTGTCAAATATGAGTGCAGCGTGCAGTGATGCATTGTTGCCATAGTGCGGCAATCGTACCTGTGATGTGGCTGACACGACAGGGAGTGTGGCTAAAAATGCTAAATGTTGTATTTGAGCATCAAGTCTGTTGAACACACTGCCGAAATGTTCCACCTCTGCTCAGCTGGATGTTCAGAGAGGGACATTAAGTCTGCCATGTACGTCACATCGTGACCTCGGGGATAATAATGGAAACCCACAGGCTACTTAGGGAGGGAATGTTTATGCAGTGACAGCGTCTCACTGCCTCGGATCCTCAGAGTTATACCAGAGCAGGTCACTGTTTACTCAGCAACAGCCAATGGGGTGAAGGCCCCGGCCCTCCAGCCCCGCCCCCTGCTCGTGCCTGCCATCGCTGGAGACAAACTATAAAGTTGCCCAGTGAGTCAAGAGGCAGCAGGAGAGGAGATAAAACCATGAGAGAGGACTGTACCAGTGTGTCATCCTGGAGCATGGCATTCACCGACTGTATGCAGCCCGCTGGCCTGAAGAACGGGACCAGGTGAGTTCCTCTGCTGCTTCCACCTGCAGGACGACGCCGACCTAATGAGTGACCTTAGTGAACTGGGCTTTTGCTTCACAGGAGGAAAAACTGGAGAAACAGAATCAGATTTCTCTTGAAAAAGAATGAATCGCAGTCAGGATCTCATCTGATGAAAAACAAATCCTACAGGTAAGGAACTTTGTTTATGTTATTTTGTTGAATTTTTTATTTTAGAAATATTATATTTTATTTCAATACTAATATATTTAATGCCATTAACAGTGATGTGTTTGCTTTTTGTATTTTTCTTTTACAATTTTAAGAATATCTTTTTGCATTATGGTACATGTTGAATAAAAATCGTAAAATTGAGGGCATTGTCAGCTCTTGCTAGCATTCAGATATCATGTTTAGAACAAAACCGACTGAAGAGAATTGTCTCTGAGTCAAAAATAGAAGGATCTTATCACTGTGTTGTCTTGCCTCAGGCCAACGACCGATGACGTGAGTCAATGGGCGCAGTCACTTGACAAACTCCTCAGTCATAAATGTAAGTCTCAGTCACCCGCTGGTGGTTACATGACAACAGGCTCAAAGGTCACACACCGCTCAGAGCGCCGGCACTTTCCAGGCATCGATAAAACGCAGCGCTTACTTCACGTGTCCCTTCCTTTTCTGCAGATGGAAAAGCAGCCTTCTGCATCTTCCTGAAGTCGGAGTTCTGCGAGGAGAACATTGAGTTTTGGACGGCGTGCGAGGACTTCAAGATACTGACGTCGCAGAAGGAGCTGATGTCCAAGGCCAACAGCATATACGAGGAGTTCATTAAGACGGAGTCACCCAAAGAGGTAACAGCCGGGAAAGGTCTCAAATGTTTCAGTTTCAGACTCTGAACTCATTCCAGCTGCTTCGTTTTGCTCCGCAGATCAACTTGGACTTTTACACCAAAAACGCCATCCTGGAGAGCCTCCATGTGCCAAACGCGACCAGCTTCCAGGCAGCACAGAGGAAAGTCTACATGCTGATGGAGAACAACTCCTACCCCAGGTTCATCCACTCTGACCTCTACAAGGAACTGTGCGCTTCTGCACGAGGAGAGGACAAACGCTGACGTCCACAGACGTCTGCTGATGTTACAGATGTCACTGTGTCAACAGACTTGCGTGTACCGGTAAACCCTGAGAGGTGACACTCCGTCCACAGGTAGCAATGCTGAAATGTGCAGCAGGAGCTTTTTCACCAGTCAAGTCACATTTTCTTTCTTGGCCACTTGGTTTTACATTACTGAATCAACGCTGGCGTGTACTTCTCACCTGACACTGATCCAAAAGAGGAGTTTTTCTACTTTTTCACATCTGCAAGCATTTTGTTTCTGTGTTGCTGTACTGGTTTAGCAACAGTTTACAAGAGAAGTGCTACTGAAGTTAATTACTTTCCTCACGTCTTGCACGGACACTGTCACTGCTAAGCCTGAAGTTACTGTTGATTTGTAATGTCATATGATGATGAATTAAGTGGCAGCTGGATTGCTCAAAAGAAAATATGTATGTATATAAATATATTTTTTAAAAATACTGCTATACTGTATACGGTCTGTGCTTCTAATTCACTCTGATGACACCTTTGCTATTATATGACTTTATGTCAACAAATTACAAAAAATGACTTTTATTTCTACAAAAGTCATAGTATTTCTCTATACTATGACTTTTGTTTAGCAGAAAAAAACCGTATCTATAGCGTAGCTATATTTGGACTTTTTTCGTGTAAAAAGTGAAAACAAATCTAAGGATATACTGTGATTTTTTTTTTCTTCAAAAAACTGGGGAAAAAAACATAAGGCGGTACTATGACTTTTGTCAAAAGGTAAAACACCCAAACAAACTATAACAATACTACTACTATGACTATTTTCGTGAAAAAAAACAAGCCGTTTCTAACCCTAACCCTAACCAATACTAACCCTAACACCAACCCTTAACTCTTACCCTAAACCCAGGCAATGGCTGAATGACCCCAACCCTCACCCTTGCCCTGGCCCTAAGGCTAACCATAATTGGAAATTGTTATATTAATTAATACGGATGATTATAGGGACAGGGGAACAAATATAAATTTAGACACAAACAAATAAAATAATGTAGGGGACAAAGATAAAATTGTAATATTTAAGTTTTACAATTAACAAAATAACAATAAAATAATTTAGGAAATTTAAATGGGGTAAAAACAGTTAAAAGGGACATCACTGTAACTAATTCAATTTAACTAATTTTTTAATATTCAATATTTCAGTATATTAACTAACTTGACAATTTAGTTGAAGAATAGGATGATAATAAACGTTAGGAAAATAATGAGACTCTCATTTAATTAAAATCATCTTAGGAGTCACAGTAAAATAAGACCACTCTCCCTCCCCCTTTCTATTTTATAACGTCATTATCCATCTTTTTTAGTATGGTATTGGTATTGGTATTTGTTTAGTGAACTGTGATGTAAATAGTGCAATAGCTTAACAACTAACTTGATAAATATATACTGACTAAATTAACTATACGGTAAATTTAAACATACCATTAAGTGGGAAAGAACAAGAGAGACATTAATTAAGCAGACAACAGACAACCAGGCACAAGGTAGAACTATAGGGCAAATAAGCGCAAATAAAAAAAGTGCAAATAAAATGGAACGTGTGCTCCACTTTCCCCATTGGGGGGGGGGCAGGATGGACAGAATGGGTGACAGGATGTCAGGGGAGAAGTCTCCGTCTGTGGTAGGCAGGGGAGTGAGTGGGGGCAGAGCAGGGAGGGAGTTCAATCTCCTGACTGCCTGGTGGAAGAAACAGTCCTTGAGCCTGCTTGTCTTTGTGACTCCGGAGTCTCCTCCCTGACGGCAGCAGGCCGAAGAGGCTGTGGGATGGGTGGGTGAGGTCACCTGCACCAATGACACCAATGACCCTCTCAGCTGCTCTCATGATGCGCTGCAGATTCTTACGGCAGGACACGGTGCAGGCGCCGTACCACAGTGTGATGCAGCTGCTCAGGACACTCTCAATGGTGGCTCTGTAAAATGAGTGCATGATGGTAGGCGGGACTCCTGCTCTTCTCAGTCTACGGAGGAAGTACAGACAGTGCAGTGATGCGGCTCCAGGACAGGTCTTCAGAAATGTGCACACCAGGAACTTGGTTCTGCTCAGCCACTCCACTGCAGCACCGTCGATGGTCATTGGAGCATAGTGGGAGTGCACGTTCCTAAAGTCCTCATCAATCTCCTTTGTCTTCTCCACATTCAGGTGGAGATCGTTGTCCTTGCACCACAAGGCCAATCTGCTCACCTCGCTCCTGTACGATGTCTCATCGCCATTGTTGATGAGACCCATCACAGTTGTGTCATCCACAAACTTGATGAAGAGGTTGGTGCTGAATGATGGCGTGCAGTCATGGGTCAGCAGAGTGAAGAGGAGGGGGCTCAGCACATATCCTTGGGGGGCCCCTGTGTTCATCACGATGGTTGCTGCCGACCCGAACTGCCTGTGGTCTCCCCGTCAGTCCAGCAGCCAGTTGCACAAGAAGGTGATAAGTCCGAGCTGGTCTAGTTTATGGATGAGCTGCTGGGGGATGATAGTGTTGAATGCTGATCTGAAGTCAATGAACAGCATTCGGACGTGTGCGTTTTTGGTCTCCAGGTATTAATTGATAAAACCTTAAAAACACACTAACATTTAACATAACTAACACTAACACAAAAGGTACTGCTCTAGCATGGCCTTTTAAAAAAAATCAGGTTTTAGCTGATTTTTTGTCACATAAATAATAAATTAATAAATGACTATAGTTTTTGATGAAAAACATTTTTGAAAAAAAGTTTGTCTATAGCATGACTTCCGAAAATAAAAGCATAAGCCTGTAGCATGACTTTTGTTGAAAACATAAGGCTATAGCAAATGTTTTCTTGCTATAGGCATGCTTTATTGGCATTAAACACATGAGACCTTAGCACAGCTTTTTGAAAAGCACAATCTCTTTGGAAAAATGTAAGGTCAAAGGATTACTTTTTTTTTTAAAAAAAGCAAGGCAAGAGCATGACTGTTTTACACAAAACAAATGTTTTCTAAAATGTAAGGGATGTTTTTTGTTGAAAAGTGTATAACATAACATGTTGTTATAACATGTTATTATATTATTATATTAGTGTTATAACATGTTACGCATAAGTGCATAACGTTCTTACATCCACACAATCATATACACATACGAATGTTTTGTACGTGTGTATTCATGAATCTCATTACACCTTCACCAGATAATCACTCACCTGATTGAGGTCTGAA
>CAAKHB010003652.1:37845-72672 GCA_901007665.1 Aeoliscus strigatus
TTTGGAAAAATGTAAGGTCAAAGGATTACTTTTTTTTTTAAAAAAGCAAGGCAAGAGCATGACTGTTTTACACAAAACAAATGTTTTCTAAAATGTAAGGGATGTTTTTTGTTGAAAAGTGTATAACATAACATGTTATAACATGTTACGCATAAGTGCATAACGTTCTTACATCCACACAATCATATACACATACGAATGTTTTGTACGTGTGTATTCATGAATCTCATTACACCTTCACCAGATAATCACTCACCTGATTGAGGTCTGAAAGACATTTTCAAAAAATGTTTTAAGACAAATTACCCATAAAAAAAATGCATAAATATACAGTGGATGAGTTAAACTACACAGATATTTAACAGTGAGTGAGTGGGGCGTCAGCCTTCGTGAAGTGCTTTATATCATAGTATGTACAAATAAACATACCATACAATACTCACACTCAATAGCTTAGGCCAAGATGATTTTAGAACTGGGACATCCTACTTTGTTCACTTTTCCACACACCCAGACCTCATGGAATTATACAACACTGCCCCAGTCGCTTGTAGTAAAACCTGCAGGTTCACATTGCCGGCCAGGAAGGGTTTTGGCAATAATCCTTGGAGTACTTGAAGTGTTTGTGTAAACACAGCAACCAAAAAAAGAAAAGAGGAGGCACGTTCTATTTCGGTGAGCATAGTGCAGCTACGTCAGTGGGAGGGTCTTTAGACGTACACTTTGTTCAAGCACAAGGAGCACGTCAGCCAAAAATAGCTTCCACCCGATTCATGGTGACGCACTTAGAAAGACACTTACCTACAAATATTTTATCAGTTTCATCTAAATGTCAATCTGATCGACACAGCTCAGCTACTAGAACATTGTAGCGTTAAAAAAAAACAAAACAAAAACGTTTAACTGAGAACTTTCATATTGAAGAAATACAATCCCTTATACCTCTTCAACAGGAGGTGGCAGCAAAGACCTTCAAACATGTTCAATGACTTCTTCACACTCCCGCTGACTGACCATTAATGAAGAAAAGGCTTTGCGAGTTTTAGGGAAAACTACAATTTCGTTTGTGACACAAGAAATTCACAAACATCTAGACTTTTTATTATGAAAATAAGACAATTTCAACACATCCTTTCCTTCAATCATGCATTGGAGCTAATGGACATACATGGACAGAGTATGTAGCCGTGACAGTCTCTGCTACAGCTGCAGTTCTTATGTCTGGATGCTTCACAGATACCGCTGTGAAGACGAGCCGCACAACATCTGGGCTCATCGATATGAATGCGGCAGACGACGTGCAGCACTGTATCTGCATGTGGCTCACTGATGAAATGGTGACTTCGGCATGTGTGAGTAATTAGCGGATTCCGTCTGAGGTATGTCTCGCCGGTCACTTGGCCTCCTGCACTTTTTTGGCGCTCTGTTTCTCCTTCGCCTGGAGAAAGAGCAGACATTTATTTCCATTAATTCACTGATGAAGACACATGTTCCCTACTTTATATTTATACCACACCCTTAAGATAGATTAATATGAAAGGATTTTAAATTCATGCAGTTAAATAAAACAATTAAAAATTAAAGTAAGTGAGTGAGCAGGATCTGCTCTGAGACAAGACATCTGCCCTCTAGTGGACAGTGTTGAGATCAATGTGTGAGCGTTTCTTTTCAAAGAAGAAAAGCTCAAAATAAATCATCACCTTCTCCACCAAAGGTATTAGCTGGTGATACTCTGCCAGTGTCTTCAGCAGCTCCATGATGAAAGGAAGGTAGTTGTGCTTTCGTCGAATGTTTTCAA
Source organism: Aeoliscus strigatus (assembly GCA_901007665.1). Classification (NCBI taxonomy): domain Eukaryota; kingdom Metazoa; phylum Chordata; class Actinopteri; order Syngnathiformes; family Centriscidae; genus Aeoliscus; species Aeoliscus strigatus. The sequence continues at coordinate 39,644 of CAAKHB010003652.1, forward strand.
TCTGTAAAAAACAATAAGAAATGATAGCATAAGACCAAATGTCACTGTTGGATGTAGCTGCACTAAACTGAACTCGCTGTGCATCTGTGAACAGACGTCAATAAAACAGTTCTAGCCGAAGGGAAAAGAAAACCAAGCACTTTCCGTGTATTACAACAGACATTTCTGAAGCTTTATCTTCAACTATTACAATAAATGTGAAGAAAGGACATTTAGAATCCCAAACCACCAATCTTTATTTACTTAACCAGCTGTGAATCTATCATGTTTTATAACAGTACGTTGTTACATTTGACATAAAGAAGAGCAGATGACAGATTATGGCAGATGAAGTATTTTTCCAGCATTATCTGAATTCAAGCACATTTCTTAATCATTGTAATAAAAGAGGTCAATTAAATACATACAGTGATGATGATGAAGAGAAATTCACCTTATATCTTTTGAGTTTCTGGTTTTCCTCCTCGATGAGGAGCTGGTACTTGGCGATCTCAGACTGAATGGAGCTCAGGAAGCTGCTGCTCTGGTCTGTGTCCATTGGTTCGTCCTGCACAGACATTAAAATAAGATTTCTTCTGTAAATTCTTTCAGATTTATACTTTCTAAGTTACCTATGCTTTAAAAATAACATGGCTCCTTTAGGTCCTTCTCTAAAATCTGACTTTAGAAATGTTTACAGGTGGAATCTTCTGCTTCTGCTGACCTCCAGAGTCACCATTTTTCACCTTGCAGCACATATAATCGAGGTTTTACGTTACAGAAACATGGATGGATGTTTATTTGAAGGACAGATGACTCTTGAACACATCTGATAGTCACACGTACAACAAAGTTGTACCAGACAAAGTATGAGCAGTAGAGATGTTTGCTACAGATTAACGAAATGGGACAGGACATTTTAAGAAAAGCATGCGCAGAAATAGTACTTGACATCAACTACTATATTTGGACAAAGGCTCTTCTCAGCACATCACCACGGACCTTTGAATGGGACAATAACTTCATACATTTGTTTATTCCAACAAATTCCAACAAATAGAAATTTGCAAACAAATAAGCTGTCATCTTTTTACAAACTAAAATACTTCAAACGTCTTCACGGAGAGAAAGGGACAGGATATATTATATACCGCCTTCACTCCATTCTTCTTTCAGCTGCCTCTCACCTCAGTGAGCTGAGTCTGGAGCTCCGTAATCTTCCTCTCATAGATCATCTTTCGGTCTGACACGATGGCCATTAGGTTGAATCGAATCTCGCCTTCGCTGTACCTGAGGACAGAAAGCGTGCAATTTCAAGTCGGGAAATAATACGGTAGGGTATCAAAGGAAATCAAAAGGTGTTTGACCAGTGAGTGAGTGAATGAATCTTCCTTCAAACAAACATCACACATGAAGCTTCATACCAATCGCTCTAAGGCCTGAGTGCTACACACAGGAAATGATCATAAAGGCAATTTGTTGAACTAATATTAATGTATTTAATGTGATACTGACTTCTGTATTCTTTTCTCAATCACTGGGCGAACTGCGCTGATCCAGTCGTCCTGGTTGCACGCACCTGATAAAGGACACCACATACATCACGATATCTCAGACCGCTTAGGAGAAACCTTCAAGTCATGGGTGTTAGAAAGCCTTTGAAAATCGTACCCAGGTCAATGGGTCCCTCTCGCAGTCCGTCCAGCTCATATAATCTACCATTAACAGGAACGTAGCTCACAAAGTGAAAGGCATCCTCATCCTTTGCAGACGACTTTGCATCAAATTCAAACATTTGCTGCCTGCAAACACAAAAGACATACAACTAAAAAAACCTGCATCACAAAGCCAAATCTAAAACTGACAGGAGGAAGTTATGGTAGCAGCTCGGAAACCAAGCCCGATCACAAACCGCTCTAGGAACAATATACATGTAGAAACGAGAATATGTACTGTTATACACAACTTCATAACTAAGCGTGATAACACAACATTTCTGTTAGATAAAAGATAGTCCAGCTGATTCTTTCATTTATGTTATCACATGCCATTACTCGGTGAACCAGACTTACAAAGCAGACATCACATACCTGGCAAAGCCGTTGTGAACTTGTCGGATGACTTCTGAGTTGCTGAGAGCCAGACCTTTCATCTGAGGGAGGCAAAAGATGGTGGATACAAATGGACTGTTTCCACAATGATGCAAGTGTCTTCAGTGTGAAGTGTGGTTCATGTCCATTACATCAACTTCAGGACAAAGGAATAAAACTACTTTAGAATTACAAAAGCAGTTATGTGAAACCATCAGACTTACGGCAGCATCAAAACTCTGTGAAAACTCTCTGAACTCTGTCAGTGTGTCTCCGAGCAGCATGTCAGAATGGGAACAGTTGAGCAGAACACTGACTATTGCTTGGGTGGCACAGGCGTTGTTAATGACCTGGAAAGTCAGAAGAAACACAGCGATTTAAAAAGTGCTTTACGACAAGAGGCCATCACATTAACGCCATCGCAGATGGAATCGACACCCACAGATGTTTCAGCCTGCAATTTAAGTTGAAATGAAACAGAAGAAGATACTCCTTTCACTCTTTAATGGAAATAATAATCCTCCCATTACAGTGAGGACTGCATTAGTCACCCATTAGTGGTTATGTGTGATTTGACAATGAAAAACACTGAAATGTTTCTGGAATGACTCACTGACACATGAGAATGATGTGACATAAGCTACGTCTGGTTTAAAATGGGTTGATGGACACAGTCTGTCCCCCATCTCAGCTGGAAGCATTTATGAGGATATGTGTTCTGGTGCACATAATATACATAAATTGCTAACAATTTTGTGAAATGGTCTTCAGTTTGGAGCTTGATGTACCTGTTTTGCAAAGAAAATCTGGTCAAGTCTTGAGTCCTGGACAATGGATCCTGCTGGCTCTTCACCTGGTTGCCACTTGAATAAGAAAATCAATCCATGGACAGGTCTGAAACAGATCAGACATATTAGAAGTCCTAACTTCAGATCAAATGTGGAAAAACTGAATGGATGAACATACTTCAAGTTGTCAAAGTTCTCTGGTTCCATACTCCATATCTCTTCAACCTGGGCACCTTTGCAGCCTGACAATGACAAGTAGATCAGGAAACATTCATTGAGACTGTTTATAACTATTGCTGTAAATGGTTGAGTTCAGTGAAAAACGAGGAAATCTTCTGTTTGACACTTGACAACCGAGCGATGGTCCACCGTTCACGAGCTGAGGTTTCCCATTACGCGCCGTTGTTTTGAACGCTGAGTAATGCTAGCACGCTAACAAGTCCACTGCATTGAACCCAGGTTGCTCAATAAATCCATGAATAAAGCGGGACACCTTCCTTGAACAGCCCCTCCAACTGAAACATCTTCGGTTCGCATGTTTCATCCGCGTAGCGTAGTTCTCAAGGACACACGGCTAATTTACGAGTCACCATTAGCTCACGAGCAGCTAGCTTACTGGCGCTGCGGGACAGTTAGCCACGTTAAATTGAATGAACAGCTAATGCTAATTACTCACCAAACCCCTTTATCAGCTCCGTGAACACCCCGGGGTCACTCTCCATCAGACACCACTCGCCCGCGCTCCCAGACATTCCGTCTATTGATGTTGATTTAGCCTATTCTGCACATAAACAAGATGCTAACCTCTGAGTGTAGCTGAATGACCGCTATTGCTAGACAAGCTAATTTCTCTGCGCTGGACTGATGCGGTGTGGGCAATGGGGCTACGCTGGATTTATCCCTCGGCACATTCCGGCGATAGTCGTCAGCAAATTTGAAATCTAGCCATCGGTGGTACCATAATGTATTCGTGTCTTATGTACAATTTCAGGATATGTTTATGTATCTCCTCTCAAACTAATGTAAGACCGCTTCTGTCTTAGGAATTATTTTACGCTCAACTGATAATAGATATCCGGTCTCCACTTTGCGGCGTTGAGAGGGTTTTAAAATAGATAAATGAGGTGCTCCCTGCGAAGCTGCAAAAAAATTGACGAAAGAAGGCTATGGCAGATGTATTTAATAAATATCCATTCAATACATTCATCAACGTTTTAAATGATTATGGATACAAAGCTATTGATTGATGTAATCATTCAAAAAACTTTAGGTGAATCAGTTAGCTCACTAACATCAACTTCCAGAAATAAACTCGCTGCTATTAAAATCTCAGGCACGTTGAATAACCTGTTAAAACACACAAATGAATATATATTTCCACTGTGTCAAAAAAGTGTATTTAAATGTCTGGAGTACACCAAAACATGGTCATCATACAAAGGATGTTGTTCTCTCACATATTACACTTATTGTGAGTTCTCCCTCCTTATTTCCTTCAAATAAACTGCATGCAAGGAAGGAATGCTCAGCATGAAAAGAACATAACGTCATGCTCCACTGGATCCTTGGACAGATCCTGTTCAGTTTAACAACCACACAAAACAAGTATGAAAATCAGTCTGACTCGCAAGTTCTGTTCAAAGATGGCAGCTTTAATAAGAATAATACTGTACATCCCTGGATGAAAATGTATGATAGAACATCAAGTATCCAAAGCACTTCAATAAATAATAATACACATTTGTGCTCAAGCAATGGGCAATTTTAAAAACAAGATCCAGCAAACATTTAATAATCATGGGATTGAATAAAAGCATAAGAACGGTTAGTCATTTAGTGGACTCAAACTGTCCGCTGCCCGAGCCCTCTGAGCCGGTGGCGGCACAACAGGGAGCACATTGTTCAATCAGGGGCACCAGCTTGCCCTGCTGATGGAGCTGTTTGGTATCAGAGCCGCCCCCGATGCAGTTTCCATTAATGAAGACCCTTGGTACCTGAACACACAAACCAGGCGTGAGAACAACGGTGTGTGTGTGTGTGTGTGGATGGGTCTTGAAGAACCAGAACGCCCAACTTAACAAAAAATATCGCGACTAAATTTGCAGCCGTTATATGTAATTCAAACCCATTCAGAACAAATCACTGCCTCAAACCCCACAGACATAAAAAGCAGGGAAATGCATGCAACACTCATGCTCACACCAAAACCATCCAACATGCACAAAGCATGATGATTACAACACTTATCACTATTCAGCTGCTGCCCCAAGTACAATCTGTGAATGTCTTATTTTCATTCACTTCATTTAGTGACACACTATTTTAAGCCAAGAAGACTGGTCTTGGCTGCAGCCACAACAAAGGAACTCACATGCACTGCCAGGACAAACAAGCTGTGAGAAACACCTATGTTATCCTTGATTTAATCAATGCTAAAAAAGACACAAGGCTCTTACCGTTCTGGCACCAGTCAGCTGAGCTAAAGCCTCTTGTAGTCTCCTTCCATCGTTGTGCTCATCGAGTTCAATCACTTTGTAGGTGGCACCAATTTCATTAAAAACATTTTTGGCCATTTTGCAGTAAGGACAGGTGGTCTTGGAAAATATCACAACACAGTTCTGTTTCACTACCTCCTGAAAGGAGACAAAAATAACATGTACTTAATATAAGCAAAACTCAGAAATAAACTGAATGTTGCTGGGCAAAGGAAACAGCAAATGAAATGAAACGCAACTTCGATCGGACAGACCTAATCCTATCACATCAGACTTCACAAACAATTTACAAAATGCCTTTTAAAGCATATATATATATATGTGTGTGTGTGTATACACACACACACACACACACACACACACACACACACACACACACACACAATAGACCAGGGGTGTCCAAACCGGTCCTCGAGGGCTGCATATCCTGCAGGTTTTCCATGTCACCCTCCTCTTACACACCTGACTCAAATCAGCAGCTCGTTGTCGAGCCTCTGCAGAACTTCAGAGACTGATTCAGGTGAGGTAGGAGCAGGGTGACATGGAAAACCTGCAGGATATGCGGCCCTCAAGGAACGGTTTGGACACCCCTGCAATAGACCTTTGTCACCGACTACCTTTTCCTTCTTCCATATGAACCTCTACTCACATGTTACCCCCTCACATTACAGGATTGTGATCAACACTTGATCACATCATTCATCCCATAATTTGATCTAACCATGGGAGGAAGGCCCCATAAATTACAGGCTACAAATCCCTTTGTAAAACACACTTGATGCCTACTTACGTGAACATACTGTACACAGGCTGTGCTGGATAAACTCCCAGTTGTGGAGGATGTGAAATTCCCCATTCTGAAAAAAAAAACCAAAGGGAATACTGTACCAAGTTGTACAAACAGTGTAAATATATGTATCCAATCCAAAACGTGATTTACTAACAGAGAGTAGAAGCTACTGGACCAAGAGACACGAACAAAGACTAGGGTATTACCACACTAGAACACGCCAAGCTTCTTTAAATAACCTTGGACATTTGAAGACGTTGCAGGAAGAAGCTACTTGAAAACTGACGATTAGCTGCAGAACAAAACCCAACAAGGGTTTTACTCCTGGTCTCCATCGGCCCATAGCTGAAGTAGGAGCTCCTGTGTTTGAACAGCCCTGTTATGATCCTTGTACCGTTCAACTGCTACGTAATCCAGGATTAGAAGGAACTGTGATCATTAGCTCAAAACAGCGTGTCTCCACGACACGAAGAACTCCTTCGAAAATGTGACATAATCTCGGTCTTACGCTTCTGTGACAACAACGACGGCTTCGGAAAACGTGTCTGTAGACGTGTTAGAGCAGCTGGACACACCGTCGTTCATTCGGTGTATATATTATACACGGTATTCGTCTCTGTTACGGTTATGAACGTTTTTATAGTCAAGTCAGTGATGTTACTACTCAACACTGCGGGGGGAGGAGACGGCAGTGATGCTAATAAAGGTTGACTCGTTGTAAAATCAGTCAATGGCTTCAATGTGTACCGAATTTCTCAATCGTGAAATTGACGAACCAAGTCTTTTAATCACTCGGAGATGTGGTTAAGATTAGATTAAACACGTTTGGGACACTGTTCAGACTAAATTCTGAATACCATCGCGGTAGGAACACGCAACTCTTCAGTGAACTGTGTGAATCAGCAGCGTTGCTAATTTCGTTTGCCTCCCCAAAAGACGTCGTTCTATTCTTCCAGGGTTATTAGATGACTACTACTGAACAAGCCCAGCTTGCTGTAGTGACCTTCGGCAGCCGGTCCATGCCACTCTGGGAAGACATCCTGCTCGGGAAAACATGGAGAAAAAAGAAAACACGACCCAAAAACAATCGAGCAGCTGCCCCCGATGTAACATGCGGGTTAGATTCAGACGGTTCCGTTGTCACACACACACAAACACACGCCAATGTTTGATTCGGTAAGCTCAATTCAGTCGTTACACGAGTTCGACTATTGTTTATGGTCGCCTACCTTACGTTTCCACCGGAAGTAGTTTGTGACGCAGGACGTCGCAGTACGTCACGCTCTTACGTTACCAATGCAAATGACACGGAGGAACAGCTGTCCGTTCGTTTTTAGACAGAAAGCTGGCTATTTGAGCAAAATTTAATATACATGCCACCAAAGTCTCAAAACAAAACCCAACCTCACTGCATTCAAATCCGCCGGCCTGGACGTTGTAGAACGTTGCACTGATCCAATAGCTTTGAAAAGAATGTCTTTGTAATGAATTTAAGTTGAATGTGAGTGAATATCTATTTCTATGATTTAGACAGTTTACATATGTATAATTTACTTTTAGTTGTTGCTTTTGTGGCAGTGGCACTGTTAACCTGCTGCTTATGTGAATAAAGTTTCTTTAAAAAAGACCTGTCCATTTGTTTATTTTCTGTGTAGTATTTATTTCTGCTGTATTACATGAACTGGTATGGCTGTTTGTGGTATAACTTACTTTAACAACAGAACAAGTCAGATGTAACGCTCTGATTACAGAGTTTGACCTGCAGAGTGTATTTAGCACAATTCATGATCAGATAATGTGTTTGTGAATATTGTTTGTCTCTTATCGTAATCTAATGATTCACACATACAGAATGGGGCTCCATCCATATTTCACAGCAAAAGAAAATTATCTTAACAAAGGTTTTTATCTTCAACATGTTGTGATGGGTGTAAATGAAGACACATTTCATATCTCGTATTTCTATTAAATAAGGATTTAAAGTGCATGGCTTTCAATGAAAACAAGATTGTATTTTGTCATAAATCCAATATTCTGATTGTTCTGTGATGTCTGACGTAAACAGACTTTTTTTGTGGTGAAACACAATGCAACAACAAAGCTATGTTGGTGTGTCTCATCTACTTATTTATTCATTATAGTTTCCCAGTTACACAAAGCAGAGTTGTGATCTTAGGGAGTCAGGTGGATTTTAAGAGACAAACTGGTGTTTTTTTCAGTTGTGTATTCACAACGGTTTAATATTGGATACTATAACTGCTAGTCGTAAATTCAGCATTCAAGGACCACATGTACCGAACTTGTGAAGTTGTGAATTAAGATATTTTCTTCCTCTGATGTCTGTACAAGCACAAAAATCAAAGCTGGTTCAAATGCTTTCTTTTCAAGGATTTCATATGTACGGGTACCCCCGTTCATCAAAATGCAGCAGGAAACGCATTAGTTCAGATTTACTGTTCCGCATTCACCATGTTAGGCCAGAATAGACACATTGGCTGGGGACTCAGATATCTTTAGACAAATCTAAAGATATCTGATGAAGCAGCACTTGACATGCTTCACTTCAAATAACCTTTTTGTCAAAGGCAGGAAGGGAAAATTCATCATTTCAGAATGGATTCACACCATCAAAGAGATCTACAGCTGCGTCATGGAGGCAATGTTCCAACAGCAGAAATGTCAGTGCAGGATAGGACTGAAGTAACCCCCCACGCCGTGCTCGGAGACACATGAGGACATTGTCTGGCTGAAGCTGCCTGAACGTCCAGGTGACCGCGGCAACCTCCAACATCATGCTCCAACGGAGCTTAAAATTCACATTTTCTTTTAGTGGCCTAATGGAAGCATCTGTCATCTTCATTCAATTCATGCAATGATTTTTTTTCTGGGCTTGGAAATTTACACCACAATAATTTAAAGCAGCCCATTTCATGTCCCATTTCAGGCTCATTTAGGAACACATGAGCGCCCCCCCAATGTAAAACAAGTTGTAATGAGTCGTAACGACAACAATGGAAACCACAATGAAATTCTGACATGTGCATCTGTTGACAAATTGAAGGTGGAGTTATTTGCTCTGCTGAGCGCCACAGTCTTCTCGTTGTTGGCGATGGAAAAGTCACAATTACTCGCATACTTCTCTGAGATACACAAATGTGCACAGTGATACTGTGATGTAGATTGGCACATTTAGTTCACAAAGTTCCTACCAAACAAACTAGTACTCAATTACTATTTTACAGAAGCGCTCAAAAGACGTTACTGTATTATTTAATGAGAACACAATAGTAAGTACTTCGTAATCGTAATAATAGTAGTCAATAATTATTATTACATTAAGAAAAGACCTAATAGTCATAACTACATTAAAACATCTATACTCAATCATCATTAGTACATGAGTACCAAAAGTACTTCAAGTTCATTATGTCATTATGACATAAATATTTAGTCGTCATTAAATTATTTAGTAAGTACTCAGTTGTCATTACATACATGAGTATTTAATATATGATGACTCCTTGGACTTTGGAGATGCCACATACACGCTGAGTGTGAACGGACAGCGGTGAGGAATCATTTTTCACCGCTGTTGAACAGAACATCTGGTGCTCCTATGTGTGAAAACCCTGTGATCTGGGTCGTCATGGGAACCAAACGGGATCAGATAGAAAACAAGAGCAGAGCCTGTTTAGCATCAGCCTGTCTCGTTCAACCTGTGGACAAACACTGTCGGTTGATTGCTGCCCAGGTCACTGTTGTTTTTGGTGGAACCGCCTGACACTGAAGAAAAATCTCAGCTGTAGTCACCAGCGATCAAATGATAGTCGGCCATTGTTGACTGAGTGCTGCGCAGGTCATTCTCATACAGGCAATTAATGAAGAGCATAATAAATCATTTTCATTTTACGGTCAAATCAATGGGCAGACGGGATTTTTAACTTACGTCTTCTTCTTCAAATGACAGAGACATGCAGGTTTTTAAATTCCTCAGTACTGAAATACTTCTTAAAGATTTAATCATGTTTTGCAGAGAAATATAAATCAATGATGTAGCACATACAAAATTACATACTTTAAAAACCCTCCCTCTTCCATTTTTTAAATGTACTGATCAGAAGTTCAAAGTAGAGGATTTTTTCCCCAATAAAAACAGTTTGACAAACAAAATCAGTCACTGAAAATGTCTGTTCCGACGGACTAAGCTTTGCTCAGTACACTCTTCTTTTTCAGAAATACTTTGTTTACTGCTGCACCTCCCAGGTGTGAGGAGCCTCCCAGAGCAAAACAACAGACACGATGGCTGCAATATATTTCCCAGACAGAACAATTTATGGGGCCATCACTATTAATCATTGCTGTGGAAAGCCAGATTGCCTAACTCATCTGGAGCCCCCACAGAAATGTAATTCTCCCTCTGCCTCCAGTGCTTATAAGGTTGAGCCGCAGATGCATTTTGTCCCAACTCAGACTCGGCCTACACCGGCACCACAATACGCTGTGTTGATTTAATATCCATCCACCGCATGCATTTTCTTTGACATGTAATCAGTCCACAAGTTTGTGCGAGGGGCTGGCATGAATATCATCATCTGCAGCGCTCCCTTCCACACCTCCTCCGGCACGCAATCACCAGCTCAGCAGCAGGACACCACAGATCCAGCAGCCATGCCTGATTGCAGTCATGACTCAGACAGCGGATTCGCTGTCAGGGTCAAGTCATGTTTTCTTTTCCGTGCTTTTCTTTGTTGAGAGTGTTGTCTGTGAGGGTGAAATGCAAATATGTGCTCCACACTTCAAACTATAAGTTGGTGATGCTTTTATTGTCCGTTGCTGCGCTCTCTAAGAATGACAGAACTCAGTCTGGCTTGTCATTTGGGGAAAAGTTCTGGATGGCTCCTGAGGTGATGGATTCAAATCAGCATCCTGCTGTCCGACTGTGATTCATGTCGGTTATTCCAGTTCCCATTTGTGAGACTTAGAATAGCTGTTTCCACTGTAAAACATACATCTTTTTTCATCATGGTGACACAAAGGCGCCTTGGACACATCACGTTATTACAGACTCAGAGGTAGAAAGTCTCTTCTAGTCCCGTCATGAAATTGTTGTTTAAGTGGCTGAAATGATTCTGTTTACACTGTTTTGTCTGACCGCCATCCAACAATGTCCATATACACTATGTGCACCTGTTTGTGGAACCCAACATGTCTTCAGTCACAGACTGGAAAACGGGTCATTTGAGGTCAAAGTTCATCGGATGAAACATGCAATTACCCAGTGTGAGTTTCCTCACAGTTCTTCTCAAGTTGACTCCAGTCTTCGTGTTTTCCCCTTTCAGACATGCTGTTTTATGATCCAGACCCATACATGACTATAAATCCTTCTCTGGCCTCTCATCACAATTTGAATCCTAGAATATTTATTCTAGAAATTATTGCATAATTACCTTCAGTAAGCCATAGCTACCTGTAACAGTCACAACAACAATAGCAGCCTTAATAACTCAGGGGACTACTACTACTGCTAAGAACGGTAACCCCCCCCCCCCGTCTGATGTGATGCACAGTTGTCCAATCAGTGACAGTTCAGAATCTTTCACTACTGCACTAATTAGGCTGAATAAGGACATCTGTATGAATGAATGTGAATTAAATGAGGAGGAATGGATGAGAATAGGAGCAAACTCCAGGGTACACTCTGGACGGACAACCATTCACATTCACATTCACACGTACGCGCAATTTAAAGTGACCAATTAACCGTAACAGAGATAGCGTCTTACGAACAGATGTTGGTGAGCGCTAATAATGACAGGGGAGAGGAGAGGGGGAACGTTTGAGAACGTTTCTTACTAAGAGCCTGTAGGAACAACTGGATATGAGCTGAGGAGGTGGTATAGACCCACTGTAACCCCACTCAACAAAACGGTCTCAAAATGTAATATAAAAACAAGTAAAGAATTCACCCCCCCCAAACATGGGGCATAAAGTAGATTAATTAACAAACTGGACATAGAATCATAACAATTATACTTCTAAAGTACTTTTAAGAAGACAAGTTGCTAAACTCTTCACATAAAATTGTAGAAATAAGCAGCAGGAGTAAGAGAGAATCAATCAATCTATTAAAACATTCAAATACGTAGTCACTAAAAATCAGTAAAAGCCAAGTCTAAGAAAGTAGGTGGGACACAAATGCATCCTTTTGACGTGTTGTAAATGGATCAACAGATGCTGTTGGACGACTCCAATCAAATGTGTTTCCTGAATGTTCCTTTTATTAAAGGAAAATCAAACATACATTAAGGGGCCGAATCCAAACTTGTCTTTGAAAGCAAAAATGTGCAATGCCCATAAAATAATGTGACGCCTGAAGATTGATGAAGATCGATAATAAAAGTAAAAGAATCCATCAAGTTAGCATGTCCTGGATGAAGAATGTATGTCTGAATGAAGTGTGTCTCCTCTGGAGTTTGTGTGTCATCGTTAATTTGTGAAAGTCCCTGATGGATTGGACGTGGCTGGTGTCAGCTGAAGAGGGCTTTGTGCTTGACGGTGACATTTGTTCTGGGGAAGGTTACGAAGACGTGTCAGGGAAGTATTCTCCTGCCGGCTGTCAGCACCAATTGCTGTTTTTGTTGCTGTTATTGAGGGGATGTGTGGACGAACAGCAGGTGACACAAATTGGATTGCTGGCATGTCAGGTTAGTGCTGGGAAGTCGAAACAGGTCAGAGCCCAATTTTTTAACTGTTTGTGTGTGTGTGTGTGAGTGTGTGTGTGCGTTAGTTGTCTTCTCATTATTCAGGATGGCCATTGTGTATGTGTGTTTGATAGTAGAGGTGCACACCAGTTGTTTCAGAAGCTCAATGTGTCAGGAGAGATTTCACAGCTCCTTGAGCAGAGTAATCCTGGTACTCCTGATACAGGATGGCAAATAAAACGGCCCCAGTGGACGAAACACTTGCTGAACTCGACTTCCACCGCTCTATATCGTCTCCATGGTAGGCCCACTCACAGCCTACCAATAAGGTCAACAACACAGTGAAGTACGCTGGTATTTCCAGTGAAATCTTTCTCACACACACATCCCAGGTGCATATTAAAATGCATGACTAGATGAATATTGTGTCCCGATGTGCTGGATCTGCTGCTGTGTGAATTTCTCACTTTAAGCATTTTTTCAATATATTTTATTACATGATTGACATCCGAGGTGTGAAAACAACATCATTGCATCATTGCTTATTCTGAAGCGTCAGTTGTCAGGTGAGCCAGTGCCTTATAGAGTCCAGAAGATGTGATGAATGTGTGAAATAACATGTAAATATTTGACAGATGCGCCTGGACTGTTCTGAATATCATCATCTTTTCTCCTCCAACTTGAATCAAATCAAACCAAGTCACGGCAATTTCGGTTTCACACTGAAGAGGGCAGAGTTGTTTTGTTGTTTTACTCCTCAGATGAAACAAAGTCACAGAGTTTGATTATTTGTTATATGCATGTTTGACATCTATGCCAGGATATGGGAGAAGAAAACAGGCCCAAGCAGGACAACGTCAATAAGGTTAGTCTTTCCCATGTCTGGGGGAACATGTGGCATTTATCTTTAATTCTCCTCGACCCCTGAGGCTCAGCAGGCCAAGGTAGATAAGTGAATGGCCTGACGCCCGCTCTGTTCCTGTGTGGAAGGCCTGTAGCAATCACAGATGATGCTCCGCCGGCTGCGGAAGCTGCAGCTCTCCCTCCTACTCTCCTCCATCTTATCGTCTTGAAGGATCCTTCCTCCAGTGCACTTTTATCAGCCGGCGTCAGAAACCGCCAAAGCCGAGCACCAGATCTCTGTGAGCTGCGTTATCTCCAGCAGGAATTACGCTGACATTGCTGCAACTTAAAAAAACTTTATCAGAGGCCCAATAATCTTTGTGGGGGAAGCAACATCAGCAGAAACGAATAAGCTGGATGTGGGTCTCCAAGGTGGAGCTGCAGTTCAGCCTGGTTTTTCCATGAAAAATAAAACGGATCCTCACTGGCGAGCTCGAGTTCATTAAAAAACTATTTCATCAGAGGAAACATGTTAATAATGGATTGATTCTGTGTTAAAATGAGCAGCTCGGGGAGAGTAAGAGTCATTTCTAGACTATTCATCCCTTGTGAACAGGGAGCAGATGACTGAGCGTCTATGGGTTCATGTATGTGGGAGCAGTCCAGAGCTCCATCTTCCTTCTGAAATGTCTCTTTTTTTGTTAATTCAATTCATCATGAATAAGTTCATTGCTGGATGTACCCAGCAGTTGTGTGTGCATGCGCACTTTTGCCGAGCATGAACTCAGCGTCACCTTTGACAAACAAATCATCTGCGTTGTTTTCTCTGCATCCTCAGTCTCTTTGTCTATTAGCTGTTTTCTCGACACCATCCTCCTCTTCCGCTGCTTCTTCTTCCCTGACATTAATGTCCGCTCGCTCCCACTGCATCACTCAGGGGATCAATCACTGGTTGCCATGGTAATGAAACCACCCATGCAGGTGAACGTGTTACAGCAGAGCTCCACCAGCAACTGTACCTGTTTCCCAGCAGCGGACGTGGCGAGGCCTCGGCTCAGACCGGCTTTGACAGCTGTCGAGCTGAGACGCTCTCATCTGCCTCACTGGACTTCCTCTCAGCGCCGTGCAGAATAATGACCAGATTCACCAGAAACAATCATGATTATAGCACAAAGAAAACAGAGCTGTCAGGCTTGTTTTGCTTCATTCGCCCACTGAAGCTGTTGTTTGTGTTCAAGCTGCTCAGTCAAGTAGCTCCATGCTGTTCGCAGGAATAGAAGAACACACACAGTGGAGGAGACCATCCTCGGAGGTCGTCCTCAGACCTTTATTTAAGGCTTTTTGAAAAACACGTCCACATTGTTGCTGACGTAGAGGAGCAGATGAGTTTGCCATTAAAGCCAAATCACACTGAGGGGGAGAAGTGTTGCTGTGGTGTCAAGGCTCCAGGAACGATACGTACGGGTTGTAAACATGGAAACACAAGGGTGGCAACTTCAGATTTATTCAATCTGGGACTCGACCTCCAAAGCGCTGGTTCCGTGTGGACGAAATGTCCAAATGATGACAAACTTTAGAGGATTCACCTATGCTCGTTTCCATGTCCTAAATCTCTCTCCGCGGTAAAAATAAACAGCTCATCTGAGCCAGACGTCTCCACGTTTGGTGGGTTGTTTACACACAACAGCATCAGACAATAATCTGCTTTTCTGCACAACTGATATGTCACCATCCGTTCTCCCAGAGCGTTCCTCTCCCCACACCTCATTCCATCCCCCCAACCCTCAACCCCTCTGCCTGCCCCTCCGTTCTTTGGCAGGTCTGCTTCCCAGTGATGATATGTGATACGTACAGACTGTACTTATAACAAAACAAACTGGATAGATAGAACATACACAGAAGAATCACCTTCCTGTTTCTCTGCCATTATCTCTCCTGAGCAGGGAACGGTGAGCGCCACTCACTGTTGTACATCATACAAACAGGCCGACCTTGTGAAAGAAAGGGTGCGGTGAATGTTAATGAGAATGAACGTGCAATGAGAGACGGAGGGGCTGGCAAAGGCCGACTGCGTCTTATCCACGAGCCCCAGCTTTCACCGCGCTAACAAAGCACCAGACTTTGAGTAAATTAATCATGTTTTGTAATTGCCAGAGGAGGTGGGTGGTCAGAGGAAGAGCACGAGAAAGAACCGCTAGGCAAGAAGAAGAAAATAGTGTTTGAGTGAAGCACCCCAGTATGAGTTTGCACACATTCTTTTTCTTTTTGATGTTCTAGTTCTGTTCAATTCTTCATTGCCTCTCATTTCTTTATTTATTCACTTATTTTGTGTTTTTTGTCCATCTGAGGAAGCGGAGTCAACAACCCACAGCATCTCCAAAACCTGATGAAAGAATGACGACAGAAACAAACGACATGGCAAAAATTCACGTTTGCTTTCTTGTTTTTCATTGGGTTTTGATGCGATTTGGAGGAGCGGTGAGTCAGAGGAGGAGGCTGACAGGGGACTGGTGAGGGAAAAACAGATAAATAAAATAACTCTCCTGTTGCTGTAGGCGCTGTTTTTTTGTTCCTGCAGACACAGGAGATTGATGCGCCCTCCCAGCAGAGGGTACGAGCAGGGACCAGCCAACCTTGAATCCCAGCATCACTTCTGAAAAGCTGATCCTTTTGTGCCGCAGTTACAGTTGAACTTCATAAAATGTTACAGCGGATGGACGCCCAGTGAAGGGTGTGCTGGTAAAAGAGTCTTTGGGGTTTTGTTTTTTTATGTCGCACATCCAACTTACTCAAAGCTCTCAGGCAATATGCGATACTTTTTATTCAGATACATAGGCTATACATGGCTGAGCTTTTCCATGTTTCTAACACTGATAAATGCATTGAAGACTACGAGACAAAACACCAGCATGATATTAATTCAAACAGTCTTTCTTAGAAAGACCTGATCAAATATTGGAAGTGTAGTGGGACCAGTTGGTTTATTTATGTGTGCATTCAAGAGGTAAAGGTTTGGTTTTCACCCCATAACTTCACGTCAAAGTTCACAGCACCCCAATGTGAAGCATCTCATTCTGTAATCACAGAGACAATGTTGCTTTTGCGGCTTTATTGCATCTTTTCACTCCACAGTTCTCCGAGCTGACGTCCTTCGCTGGCAGGTCGTCACTGATTATAACTAATCTGAGCTGATTAGCAGCAAAAACATGTTAAATTGCTAAGTAATTTGCATTAAAACCATTGTCCTTTTCTCTTTCTATCAGTATCTGTATGTTCCCATGAGTCTCTCACACACACCAAGGCCCCTGGCTTTTACCTTTCACAGCTCCACAGAATCGCTCCAGAGCGACCGGAGCTCTTCCAAGTTTCTCTAATGCAGCCGGAAATCGTTGAGAGTGAAGACAGTCTGTCAGAGAGGATAAATAATCTCTTTTTCACTAACTCACACTCACAGCCACAAAGCCTCCACGCGCCGTGACTGCTGCTCAGACAGAATGAAAGGACGTAACCCAGCAACCGCACAGCGGCAGCGAGAAAGCTGAGGAGACGTTACCTGGATTATGACGGCAGCCGTCATCACTCAGCATTAGAACGTCAATGAAAAACACACATACGCTGCTGAGCACACTCACAGTTGTTAAAGAGAATGAAATCTGACATGGACATCCAAGAAAAGCCAGTGCCAGATCTCTGGGAGACTGATTGGCATTAGAAATGAGCATCAAGAGAAAGCTGTTGGGAAATTTTCATCCTCATTACCCAGAAATAATATGAAATGATGTCAGGAAACGGCACGCAGGGCGCTGATAATTAGCCACGCAGCTCATCGATGATGCTTGATGATGAGAAGAATCAACTTAAGCATCATTATGAAAGAATGATCAGAGAGCGTGTGTGCGGAGTGGTCCATCAACGCTGAGCAACATGCCAACCTCGTTCCGCCATGAACTGTCAGATGACACTGTGATGAGAAGCAGAACGTAAGCACGGCCTTATGGGAAAAAACAGACGCTAAAACAGCCTCCACCGCCTGAGACCCAAACCACAGGTCATTGGAGTTTACTATGATGAACAATGGACCATATGAGTCTATCTGATGTAGGCGGGTCAGAGCCTACAGAGTCAGTGGGCGGGGCTCAACAGGAGGACTACAGTGGTTATGGACAAAACAATGATGGCTGCTGCTGTTGAAGACCAGTGGTTTGAATCGTCTTTGGCATCAACAGGAAATGAGTTGGACGTTTCTTTGAAAGACCAACAAAGGATCATTACCATCCCATCGCTGTCTCGCCATCAAACTCTTCCACTCTTCTCCAAAACAAAATGCAGTTTAGCATCCAACCAGAAAGGCTAAAAGCATATAGTGCAATTGTTTTCAGTATGGAAATAAAAAGTACAATGAATCCAACATAAAATGTGCGGTAGAGTAAGAAACCATGAATATGAGTATAATATAAAAACATAATAGAAATAAAAATAGTATAATATTGAAAAGAGAGAGATTTATTTGTAGTATTTTCTCCTTGTAAACTACTGAAACACGAAAGTAGCGTTTCCTCCATGCAGAAGCTCCCATGAGGTCGATTCATCTAATCCCTTGTCCAGACGTGTGTTTATTTACTAAATTCACAATTGACCTGCAGCTCAGTCGCTCAAACGTTTCTCTCCAGGCGGCGTGTTGGAAAAACGAGTCGACTGACCTCCATCATCTCCGAAGATTTTCTCATTTGAAGTCTTTGGTCTTTTGGCAAAAACCATTAACAAGTAACATGAGCAAGGGTCAGGTCCGCTCAGAGATCCAGCAGCAGGCACAAAGTTCCATCGGCAGAGGCAGCAGCTTGTCTGGTCTGTTTGATCTACTGCACGTTTATGGCAAGACCACCTCTCCACCAGCAAATGCCTCCTCAACGGGACTTATTTACGCTCCAATTTCAAGGCTGCTACTTTTATTTAAAACCCTGTGCTGTTTTCCTACATTTTATTTGAATGAAACGCTGGAAGTTAGTGCATCGCATCAATCACCTCAATTAGGCAAGTGGGAGCTTCATCCTTCACCCTCTGTGTTTGTGTGAGCCATAAAAATAAGTGCACTTAAGAATGCTACACTTCCGCCTGTCCTACATTCATCTCTTTGCACTGCATATGTGGAGCTGCTGAATTTGTCTCTCTGGAATCAGTCAGCTTCATTTTTATCCTATTTTTTTTTCTCAGTTCTTCTTCTTCTTTGTTCGGCGGTAAACCTGCAGGAACCTCACAGCTGACGGACGTAGGTTTTACTACAACGACTCCTCGTAAGGGGAGTCATCATAAATGTGGGAGACTGACTGATTTTAAGGGCACACAAACAGTTTAATATGTATAAATTAATATGGAATATAAATATAATATAATATATAATTTTTTGTTGTTTTAATGGCACATTCAATTCGGTCAGTCATTTCTGTCACAGTGTTTCTCTTTCACTGCTGCTAACTGAAGCTGTTCACACAATGTGAGCTGGTCGACCTGTCGCCATGTTCAAGGAGTGCTGTCAGCTTCGCTTCTCTCAGGTATCTGTCTGACAAATGGCCTCACTCACATTCTGTCCGCCACACAAGGTCACATAGCGTTTTTTTTGGGATGGAGACGGAGACAATGCTGAAGGGAAGTATGAGGATGAATGTGTATGTGTGTGTGTGCTGATGTCAGCATTTAATCTGACAGCCGTCGTCTGCCAGCACTTCTGATCGTACATAGATGACTACCAGCATGTACATAGAAACACCTTCAAATCATACATTTTCCTGACAGGAATAATTAGACCCAGATAAAGTTCTTCATACTGAGCTGTAGGACGTTCATTATTCACACAATCAACAGAACGAACACAGCAGCAGGCAGCCTGTGTTCATCAGAAACACAAGTAAAACAAATGAGTGCTTCTTCATTTTTATGATTTTTTTATCATTACATGCAGAGTAATATACAGTATGACAGTATTACATTACTGCTTATGTGTGTTAAATATCATTACAAATGTATTTCAGGCCTCCTGAACCTGTGGAGTACCTCCTGTCTCGTTCCTGCAGTGAACGTTGTGGAAAAAGCTTTGGGAGCCGTAATTAAAATGGGTATCATGTCAGCGTTCTCAAACAGTTCGCCAGACTTTGGCCTGAAGCACTAAGAGGGATTGTTACGTCGTGCGAACTCTGTTTTCTACTGCAGAAAAAAAGCAATTCGTCAAGTGTATATTTCACCGGTACATAACCCAATAACCTCACTAATGCACTCTTGGTCTGCCATTTGTTCTTGTTTGCCACGGCAGAAAGAATAAATGTGTACAGTAGACTTGGAGGCTGCGGTGACTGCTTCCCTCCCCCAGCTCCCATCAGGTATATTTATTTAAAAATGACAGTGAAACAGAATCTGCTGCATTAATTGAATGAATAAATAGGATACTGACACCTTTGGAGATGTTCAGATTTTCAACTGGATGCGCTGACGTCTTGGAACTGGTCTGTGCGTCACCTCCATCTGTGGTGTGAGACGTTCATGGCTCTGGTGTTTTTGCAGGATGAGACCACCTGTCAATCAGCCAGGTGCCACTGAGGCGTCTTTCCTAGAACTCTTCTTCACATATGAGGCTATTCTGCACCTATCAGTTTTTTATCTGCTGCAAAAGGGAAACGCTTTTGTCAAATGGGCTCCGGCATGAATCAATGCCACATTATTCTCTGTGCCACATCAGAATTAGGACACTTGTTGTCTGGGCTCTGCAGCAAAGCCAAACATTTATGAAAAATAATTCTGACATGTTGAATTGGATGGAAATCAAGTGAGTGTCTTCGCTCATTAAGCGCATTGAAATATAATTGAAATATTAATTAAAACATTGCCTTGGATCAGCTGCATGTTTACAAACTGGTTTGTTTGGTTACGACATTACAACATCTCTACTAATTAAGATATATAAAAATTGTTTTAAATAGAAAATTGAAAGTCACAATTGAGCCAAACTGTGTTGAAATTCCAACTTTTTTGCCATAAAACAAACACCCGTTGGTCAAAAACATAACACACTTTAATGTCTCCACCATTGTCAAGGTTACCTAAGGTTACAAAGGTGAATGCGTTAAAGGTACGGACACTTTTGAGTTCAATACCATATAAATAAAGGAAGCTTGGGTTACATGGAAAACTGAGGCACACTCATCTTCAACAGTCCAACTCCCCCAGAGGAAGGAACAGTCACCTTAGGTGTTTCAACAAAAACAAGGGCTTTCATAAACAGCTGGTGAATGCAGCACTCTCCTTTGTCTGTGCAGTGAATGAGAGCAGCCTCATCACTGGGCTGGAACCAGCAGGAGATGTTGTCCTGCTCTAGTCAGCAACTGACATTTATTTCTTTTCATGGTGAACACGAGATGTTTGCATGTGTCCACACACCAAATTACACACAGCTTGAACGTCATAAAATGTTCCTCCTCCGGTGACCCCTGAGGACCAACTGCACGTTATCAATTATATAACAATGGCCGGCTGCCTTTGTTACTGTCTGTGGCTCATGGCTTGCTGCCATGCAAACAGCCCGATGTCTTTGAAGCCCTAACGCAGCTGGATTTGTTTATCAGGGCCCTGGCAGGCGACGCATCAGGCCACTCTGCTGCTTCGTGGAGCGTCACTGTCAAGTTGCATTTATAAATAGGTTTGTATTGGATGCTGGCACCAGCCGATCAGGGAGTCCCGGGTCCTGACTGGGATCTGCCACCTGTCTGAAAGCATTAGGGGCTTCTATCTCCACTAGTGGGAAACAAGATGCATTTTGGAAAAGTTACTGCAGCAACAGTATCACAGCTTTACACCGAAACATGTGGAACCATACTCTGCCTGTCAGACACCCATGATTCTGATGAACAAACGAAGATACAGAACGATGTGGCGATGTCGTGACAGATGACAGAGGTCATCTCACCTGTCGCTGATTTGGTTTTGATTTTAATAAAACCGGGTTCCTCAGGTTTAGTACAAACCACTACCATTTATTTGACAAGACAATAATAAATGAGAAGTGTCAGCTGTACTCCAGATTCACTCTCAGCACTTTCTGTTTCAGAATAAAATATAAGGTATTTCCTGTTATATTTTGTAACTGTCTTTGTTTTCCCACCATTTTCCCCAGTGGACCTCGTCAAGATGAGTTCTGTGTCTCTTGCTGCTTTCACACATAGTGTCAAATGATGCCACATTGTTCATTCATTACCTTGCAATTTCTCTCCATTGGGATTCAGTGTTTGGACATTTCTGATTGGATTATTCAACATAGTAAGATTTCCCTTTGGTTGTCGTCATCTTTTTCTGTCCTGCATATTCCCATGAAATTTAAACTGATTTCACTGTTGCACCATCGGCTGTCCCAAGATGGCAGAACTTCCTGTTTCTTGTTCTTTGGAGCGTAATACAGCATGTATTATGTACCTACTGTATTGGAGTATGTGCTTTTTCTTCAAGTCTAGAACGTCAAAGAAAAGGTGAACTAGGGGGCAGATGTACATATATGTACTTAGAATAAAACATAGAATTTGTGTTCCAAAGTATTTTCCCTTTAAGTGTGAACATTAGACCTCAGTGAACCTGCAGCTCAATTAAATGCTGAAATGAAATTGTTTTAAGCAGAAAAAATGAATTTGGTCAGTTACTCTTCAATGACTTACTGTATCTATGTGACAGGTCGGACAGAAAAACACTCATCCTTTCTTTCGACACATCCAGTTATCTAAAACTTCCATTATGGTTCATTATTCACGCACGTGGAGTGGTATTAGTCAGTCAGCCCTGTCTGGGAAAGGTCAGGAGATTTGTTTCTTCCTCAGGTGAATTTTCCCGTGTGTGATTTCTGGAACTATGAATCAGTGTTTTTGAAGCCGAGCTGCCCCCTCCACTCCATTACGGCCGACATCTCAATCCATTTCCACCGGTAGCTCTTTATTTCACGTTTACAGCAACACAGGTTCTCAGTACTGGTCAGTCACCGGCACCCCTCGCCATCATTCATCACCACCTTCCCTTCCCTTCTTCATGTTTGCTTTCAAAGATGCTTCTTCCTCTTTTACATAAGCAGAGAGCCTTCTTCCGTCAGCCCTCCCCCTTTTTCATTATTTGTTCAAGGCCTGAGCGCTCCCGGATGCAGGTAATCTGGTGCTCTGATTGCACTCGACATGCATGAATGATACCCAGCCTTGTTCCCAATATCCTCTCACACGGACTCATGGCTTTAATCATTACTAATGGAGGGTGATGAACACCAGGCACCAGGCTGCTTCAGAGGGACGGGAGTCTCCTGTCGTCATGTTGTCTGAGACGGTCAGCTCAATGTCATCAACACGGGACGTTCTTACTGTTCTGGGATTTTCCACAGCAGAGAATCCCTCTCCGACGGACTCTGTCCGCTGATACCACAGCTGGCCAAGAGGGGGTGAAGCCCCTCCCATTCGCTGCAGAGAAAACAGTGTCTCCCTGGATGTTTTTATTTCTTCCTATTTCACACATTCAGACATTTCAGTCGGATGGGGTCACAGTGGATCCCTGGTGTCTGCTACCTACGTGTACATGCCAATACAGAATAATTCACACACACCAATCAGATCCTAACATAAATTGTAAATATTTAGTCACAGCTCTACCTTCTCCTCAATTCAAGTCCTGTAGTAAAGAAACGGTCCCATGGCCCGCTCTCTTCCTCTCCGTCATTATCAATTCTTGTCAGCAACTGCTCATGCGACACTATTTTTGACATTTGACATTTTCTATCCATTGTTTATATTCTGGTGGGGGTGTACTTTTAACGTGAGGAGAAGAATGGAGGATAAAGGATAAGAAAAGTTTTGTCTGTGCTGCTGGAGTTGCAATGATAAACATAACATCTTGTGATAACCTGCACAATACAAATACTGCCTTTTTTTGGAGAAGCCGTACGTCCTGCGTCGCTGCAGGTAATCCCCCGCCACCCTGCGGTTTATCTGAGATGAACATCTCTGCAGTCCTCACCTGTCTGCCTCTGCCGCCCTTAAGACACTCCTTCTTAGTGATTAGCAACTTAAACCGCACAATGAATGAACCTGAGCTGTTTCACAGCTCCCTGAACACACTTGATCAAACATTCGGTAGTTGAAGTGATTACAAGACACCAAAGGCTGGTGTGTGTGTGTGTGTGTGTGTGTGTGTGTGTAGATCTTCTATTTCAAGTCACACACAGTCTGATGTCCTCTCTCATTGGTGACACCAGTCTGTGAAATGGTGCGTTAATGCTGAGGTGGTCTGCTGGTCCAAGGGCTCTCTAATGATGGTGCCTCCTGTACCCACAGATGCTGGCCCCCACCCCTCACCTCCCTGCTCTAGACTAAATAGAACTTACCTCATTCCACACATCTATAGTACTTTGTATATAGTACATAGGACTGTAATTATTGTATTTTAAATTGTATTGTCTTTTAATTTTATTATTGTGTACAGTGTTTATACCGCAGAGCTTTTATGCTAAGTTAAATGTCACACCTTGGCAACAAAGCAGATTCTGATTCTGATTTCAGTGCCTTAGAAGACACTTCACTGACAGGAGACTCAGGAGGAGAGAAGTCTCCAAGTTAAACTAGCAAATGTGTCGCAGCTCAGCAGAGGAATGTTTAGGCCTTTTTTGATGCAGTAGACAGACAGGTAAACTGCAGTCAGTGCTGCACACACACACACACACACACACACACACACACACATCTCTGCAGGCTGAATGTTCAGTTACACCTGAAGGAACGCTGGCAGCCGCTCCAAATCATATGCATTCATTTTTAATTAAAATTTAAATTTAGATGTTTAGCTGCAGAATATTTGAGACTCCCCAGGGGCGACGAAGAGGTAAATGTTTAATTCATTTCATCACTCAGCCTTGAGATTGCATGTTTTCTCCTTGTTGACTTGAACCTTCAATTTTTTCTGTTTACTGAGAAGTTGATGCAGTTTTTTTTCCTGAGTCATCTGGGTCCAATGTGACATTTTGTGAATAATCAGTGATTTTTGGACATCATTTCAGAATCAGAATGGTGTTTTAGACGGTTGCAGACTATCAATAAATCTGATAGTGATCGAATAATGGACATTCATAAATTCATAAACCATTAAACGCCTGATGAAGGAGGAGTTGTTGCTCGTATTGATGAACCAGAAGAAAATTATCTTCTGACTCTGCACTTCTTCATATACCTAATTTGCAACAGGCAATTTGTCAGTGAGGACTAGGACAAACCTCAAATAAGAGCTACTGTTTGTTCCTTTCTTCATCCAGTCTGTTCAATCTGTACGTTTGCAAAAATTTGCAAATAATAATAACAATTTTGGATTGAGTTTGCGTGTGAAACACTGCACAAATTCTCTGAGTGTGTAGTATTATTGTATATATGTACAACAATTGTTATTTCAAGAAAACTATATTATTGTGAAATGAAAAGTTGTGCAGATGTTTAGGCTGCAGAATGACTGAGGGATAAGGTCAGCAGATATGATTGAAATGAAATGAATAATTACATAATTACTTGATGACAGTGTTGAAAAAATCATGTTGATTGTAATTAACTGAGCCTCAGTTTGATAACTTATTAGACTTTCAAAGTATATTAGAACCACTTCTGCAGTGATACAGTGATACCTGCTGTAGTGATATCACTGACAAATCACACACACAAACTGCACGTGACATGAATTCAGTACATTTAATTGTTATTTAATTCATTGCACATTTGCTCAGGTGTTGTAATATTTAATGTAAAGCTTTTAAAAAATACAATCTCAGTCATATCTGCCGTGATTCGGAGTGAATTCATGTTTATTTTTTTCCAAAATAAAGTACAGAATATGACACATAAATGTTTTCTTGTGGTAATAGAGAAATCTGCAAAGTAAACACGGAGGAACTGGGTAGAATAAGTGGTCAAAGATACTTTCATTCATATTTAGGTAGTTCAACATAAGACATATACATTTCCCTTTGTCTGCGTAAACACATTAGGTTTTTTCATTTGTATTTTGTCCGCATCTCCGTGTGTCCTACGCGCCACGAGAACCTACACACGAACAGAGGCTTGAACGAACACCGTTCTGTTGGCACCTCGAAAGCCACATTTGAGCCGCCTCCCCTTTTAAGAAAAAGCTCAACAGATTTACAATACTTGACATTTGCTTCTCAAAATAAAAAAATAGTTTGGATCATCGACTGTACACAATACCAAAAACAATGTGCTTTTCCCATACAGTGTATAGTGCTGAGCTCAACATGCCCTCAACGGCTCTTACAGTGTTTGTTTTGTTTTTTGATCAGGAGGTGCCACATCATGGCGGCCTCTCTCCGTGAAACCTTCTGTGTCGATACCTGCCGTTCTTCTCCTTGGCCACATTGATGCAGGCGTTGTGCTTGTTGGTCTGCAGGTGGTTCCAGTACTTCATGAGTTCATTCGGGTGGAACTGATGCGACGTGATGAGGTGGCTGTACTTACAGCTGGAGTACGACACCCGCCAGTGGTTGAAGAGGAACTCGTTGGGGGGAGGCGTCGGGTCGATGCGCAGCTTCGCCAGGCATATCCCCACGTAAACGTCCTCCAAGTGAAGCCGGCGAATGCTGAGGGAGGCCTGGTAGATCAGCTCCGCCATGTCCCCTGAGAACACGTAACCTGTGCCAGAGCAGAATATCGGGTAGCGCTCGCTCGGGTACAGCTCCGGCGGCATGTACCACTTGCTGTCTTTGTTCCGGTTTGGCGCGTAACCTCTCATCAGGTAGCCGGTGAAGTACTTCTGCTTGGGAGGCAGCTCAGGTTTCAGCAGCTTCTGGATGAGATACTCAGTATTGACAAACATGTCGCTGTCTGTCTTCATCACGTACGAAGCGTGGGGGCAGTAGGTCGCCACCCAGTTCATGCCCATGAGCGTCTTGATGGTGAGGTTGTAGTACGTGTCCTGATAGTCCTGCTGGATGATGTCATGGTACACGCGGCTCTCCACCTCGATGTTGCTCTGGAGGAACGTGTCCGAGCTCTTTCCTCTGCCGAGCAGGAAGAAGCGAACAAAGCCAATGCCCATCGCCACGCTCTCATTCCCCCACGTCTGCCGGATTGCGTTGCGTGCGTCCACCTGACTCGGTTCAGCAGCGATGAGGAGGACGAGGAAGGGCGTGCTGTCCTTGCACTTGAAAGGCTCGTTGAGGATGTAGCGGTAGGGTTGAGCGCTGAGCCGCCCGCCCACACCCATCTCCTTCTCTAAACTGTTGTTAGTGCTCATGGAGTCCCCGAGTCCCATTGCCCTGGCTCCTCCCCCTCCTGCCTCCCCCACCGCAGCCTCCGCCTGCTGAGAGCTCAGGTTCAGCAGAGGCTTCGGTGCTAAATTGCCCGTCTCCTTCCACATGCTCCTCAGCGAGCTGCTCTGGTTGACTTCCCCCTTGGGGCTGCGGAGGCCCCTGATGGTGTACGCCAGTGGATTATCCCGGGGCCCGCTGCGTCCCGACAGCCAGTCCTGGTGGCTGAAAAACAAGAAGAGGGTGAAGAGCAGAGCCAGCGAGATGAGGCCGGTCACATGTGTCCGGAATAGCGAGCGCTTGGCGGTCCAGGTCATCTTGATGGGACAGCAGTGCCGCCGTCTCCACTGCATGATGCAGGTCGGGGTCGCAGGAGGCTGTGGCGGCTGCTCCTCCTTGAGAATGGGCGGCAGCGGCGGCGGCAGTCACATACAGTCACCTCAAACATGTGGTTGCCAACAGTCAGAGTGTTATCTGAGCTGGCAGATGGCTGGAGGGGCCCCGTGGAGTCAGGGGAACGTCTCAGCCCCTCAGTGGAGCTTGTAGCCGGTTAAAAGGGCTCCTGATGATGCTGAGAGGTCGATGATTCTCTGACCATGGAGGCTTCTACCAGACGAGCAGAGGGTCATGGTCTGTGTTGCTTCCTTCAGGATATGATAAGGGTCACCTCCTCTGTGTTTGCACTCTCTAATCTGAAAAGACAAAAAAACAGATAACCATGAACTTGGCGGCAGTTCAAACGCACTTCCTGTTTGCTGGCACCGAGCCACATTGTCTCAAACCTTTTTCATATTCATCTTATTTACTGTTTGCTGTGACATCCAAGTAATTAATTTCTTCCACTTGAAAAAGCTCCTGCTAATCCTCTGTGTATGCCGACCCCCGGTAAGAAAACGGAACATCGCGAACGGAGAAGTGGAGTCAATGTGGCGGAGTGAGATTGGACAGGAGCGGTGAGCGCAGCACGCTTGAATGACATTTCTAATGTTACTTTAGCTTCTGGCAAGATATGCGATGACTCACTCATATGAGTAAAAATATGTCTGCAACAATTAATCGATGACCAAGACTCTGCTAAATTAACGATTTCGGTGATTGATTAATCAGTCTGAAAAGAGATGAACATTTTTTTGCTCCTCAAACGTAAACACAGCATCTTTGGTTTGTGGACAAAACAAATCATTGATTAATCAAATTTACCCAGATGATCTGAAATGCAACAGTCCAGTTTTTCGTATGTTTCAGTGAACGTCACTTGGAAATAGACACATATATTTTGAAAGTGGTAGTCGACGCCATTCGCTGAGACATGATGAAACGTTGACAACGACACACCAATGTGAAGTTAATGACAACGTACGCCACTGAACATCTGCAGGAGGCAGCTGTGCCTGGAACTTTTATGGATTCATAAAATGGCTGGTTTAAAACCTTGGCTGTGGCGCTTACCGGCGCTTACCCAGCGTGAATTTAATGGTAGAGTGATGAAATGAATGAATCTTGGTAGAATGTGAGGAATGTCACTACATTACCTTTAAGGAACAGAGGCTGTATTACTATTTTTGACCCCACTACATTGTAAGTAGGTGAGAAAGAAACATTTCTGCGAAGAAATCACTTGCTGCCAAGACCAGTGAAGAATATCAGCACATTTACAACATTGTCATGAACTTACAAATAAGCATATCCGTAGTCCACGTACAGTTTGTTGTGGAAATGATGAGCCGGTGAGAAGCCGGTTGCCTCTTGCACGTCATCATTCAGCTTAACGCCAGCAGCAGAAGTATTCATTGCAGGTTTGATGAACGTGATGCTGCCTAACGCTACAATAAGCTGCTTGGGTGTACGAGTGCCATCAGCCTCCTGTGGCGCGGTGACAGCCAGGGAAGAAATGCATCTGTCAAAATGAGTTTTCAGGGTCCAGCAGGCAGCGGCACTGAAGCCTGAGCCAGCCGCCGGCGATAACAGCCTTCACCCGCTGTTCACCTTTCGGCTTATCAATGCTGCTCGCTCTCGAGCTGAGACCACCCAGGCTTCTCCATCAGCAACTAACGACAGAAGTACGGCGGAACATGCACATAAATGCGCACATATGTGACAGGGATGATTGCATCTTCTGCCCGCGGGGGAGTTCTGCACCAAGAGAAGGCAACCATGTATGTGCACATCGATTCACTAACTTACCAAGGAGAACAGTTTGCACGAGCACAAAATTTACTCTGCTTGGCACCATGATGGCATGCACTCCAAACCCGATGGCGTGCACTGCCCACGTCGCAACAGACTAACACAGCGATCAGTGTCGCAAGCTGGGAAATGTAGGATTACTGTACCAGAGACATTTTGAGGGTAATTCTCATGGAGAACCAAACTAACGATCACACTGCACACATGTACATGTGCTCATCTCACAACATGAAACGCTCAAACATGTAGTACTGTCGCACTATTTCTCTATTATTTTCTGCCACAACCTCTTCAGGATACAGCGTGATTACGTGAGAATTACCTTCGGTGAGGTTAGGTGTGTGTGTGTGTGTGTGTGTGTGTGTTTCGGAATCATCCAATGCCTGATGCCTGTCAACTAAATGATATAATATTATAATATATAACAAATAATAACCAATCTAGTAACCAAAGTTGTTATGAAATGCGCACAAATACACATAAATTATCTCCATACACAAGGACACACACACGGACGGCAGTGTGCTGGTCTATTTTTGTTTGATTTCGGTAACGCAGAGATTTGAACTTTTTAGCAGTTCCATTAAATCAGTCAATGCTGCTTCGCATTAATTCATTTCCTCGCCTCCCATCAAATGTCACTCCTATGTGAGCCAATTAGTCAAACCAGCACTAATTAAAGCCGCAGCCATTTGCAGCGGTCAATAATGAGAGCGAGGGCTGGCGGAGCGACATCGCAGGCATATATTATACAGGCTGTCACTGCGTTCGAACGTGGTGGAAACACACGATGTGCAGGACGAGCGTGATGATGACCTTCATTCAAGACAAAAAAAATGTAAAAATGGAAGGGTGACACATCAGGAAATAAGATGTGAGCTGGTCAGAGTGGTGGCTCATCGGAGTAGAGGGTTCAAACCTGCGTCTGTGGGACATGGGAGATGGATTATGAGGCTGTTTGTTGTTGTTTTTGTTGTTGTTGTCTTTTGGGATTTAATAATGCTGCCTGGAAGCAACAGTTCACATTCAAGCACGACACTGATGAGTTAACGACAGCGCCGAGGCCTTGGCCGGCACAGCAGGAAGAACACTGATGAAGACCAAAAGATGAGAGAGATAAGATGGACTTTTGAACTGTATGGTCACCTGAACAACCAAATAAGCATCACAGCTGCGACTGAAGGTGCTTTACATATAGATAAAGTGTACATGTGATAGTAAAACGACAAATTCTGACTACATTCTTAATACAATTGCCATATCTGTTCATAGTTATTGTAGTATATATTGGATTATATTCCATAGTAATATATTATTATTATTATATTGAGTGCTATCTCATGCTCTCCGAACTTTTTTTTTTTTTACTTTTGTACTATTTGTAATTTTTTTGTTATTATTATTCTCTACTGTACCTGGCATTCATCATGGGCAGCAAAGTAAGAATTTCATAGTACAAGGAAACTTGAGTCTGTCTCCGTCCTGATGGTCCTCTACTTTCTGCCGGACGTCAGCAGCTGAATGTGTGGCGGTCTCTGAAGATGACCTTTGCTCTGGAGCTGGGGTCTGATCCAGGGAGGGTAGTGGACAGCCGATGATCCTCGCAGCCACCGTTAAGCCAGCTGACCACACCGATGACGAATACCAGCACGTGCTCTGTGGAGTGCTGGGTCACGAGTAGTTGGCTCTCCAGCTTCTTCCACCTCAGGACTGAGGAAATGGAGACGCTGCTGAGCTGCCTGATGAGTGCAGTGGTGTCCATGACGATGACTAGAAGCTGAAAGGTGGTGACCCTCTATCCACAATCACCTTTTGTGATGGGGTCAGTTTGTGCCACATGAAGTCATAAACCACTTCCTTTGTTTTTCCTGTGTTCAGACTCAGGCTGTTGTCACACTAAAAACACTATTCTGATAGAAAAATGGCTTTTCCTTCCTTCAGTGACGGAATGAACTAATGACCATACAGTGAATTCATCTCCATAAAACGTCAATGAAAGGCGCCAACAACAGATGGCGCGCCATCACATCAGTGACAAAAATGTTTTGTCTTGTCAAAGAGGAAACAGCGTTTAGGTTGAAAAGTGAGGATTCACTGCTCATTAGGATGTGTCACTCATGTCATTGACCCGATAATCCGTTCATTTAATGCTCAGCCTCTCTTCCAGTCTCCTTTTTTAAATTGACAAAGCACATCATTTTCTATGTTTGTTGTTTTCTTCTGCTCCAACTGCCTTGAAAACAATACACACTATTCTGGTCTTTCCCCTAGCTTTTAACTGAGGATGTGTGATGGTTGGAATGCAACATCCAGGGGTTTTTGGTAAGAAAACGTCTTCACTTTCTTCTTCTCATTGTTTGTTAAATTTGATGTGGACGTCCATCAGTGTTTCCTTGTGGGCTGTTTTTTACGAGTGTCTGTGAAATTCAGTCGTCCCTAATGCTGCGACAATTCATTGATGATCAATCATGTTTGCAGTGTATCCTAGCAACCCACGTTGCCGGTCAGCAGCAGCCATAGCCACTTTAGTTGAGAACCAAATGAATCAAATGACGGACCAGTTGGTGATTCCTGGAAAATGAACTCAGGGTTCTTGTTTCTGTGTATGTGTTGCAAGTTGAAATCAGCGGTGAAATCTGTCCGTTTGCTGGTTTCACATCCTCTGCCGAGAACCGTTCTGTCCAGAGCCAGAGCCCACAGGAACAATGAGGATGCCCAGCGTATGCAGACTGCTCCGGATCTCAGCTCCTGTTTAAGTGTTCTGTTCCAGCTGGCGCCCAAAACACAAGAAATGAATCTTGGTCTGTACAACCAGCGCTTTCTGAAAACTGTTGTCCCACTGCTTCTACTGGCAACAAACATCTGACAGAGGTTTGCTTCCATTCCACTGGAGTTTGAGGAAAGACACGTATGCTTTCGTCCTCTGGAGAACACACTGTGAGAAGAATGTTCCAGACAGTTCCTCCACAGGAGCAGCAACAACGGCTCTCTCTTTTAACACTCTTCTCATGTCACTGTCCTGTTCTCTTTCTCTGCCTGAAACACAGTGCAGCTAAAAATATCGAGTGAAATCGAGGGTTGGTCATTTTTCTCTTTGTGTCATTTTCTCATTC
This sequence comes from Aeoliscus strigatus, assembly GCA_901007665.1. Lineage (NCBI taxonomy): Eukaryota > Metazoa > Chordata > Actinopteri > Syngnathiformes > Centriscidae > Aeoliscus > Aeoliscus strigatus. Next base: position 71,936 of record CAAKHB010003652.1, read on the forward strand.
TCAGAGTGACCAGATCACTCATCACCTTGACGACTCAGGTTTTAATCTCCGGAGCAAAATGAAGTGTTATAATCAAGAGAAGGACGTGAATATTCTTTTACCAGCTGGTGATAGCACCGCTTCCTTTGCTTCAGAGAATTTGTCTAAGAAGTCAGAAATGTCTTCATGAAATATGTTCTACAGATAATGAGTGAGAAAAGAATCAGTGATGGAGACGTAAAAGGATCAGAATTCAATCACAAACCCACTTTCCAATGCCACTGAATTCATTTGCTCTTATCAAAATAATATTTCTCTCAGTTGAACCTCTTGGTTGCATATTTCACCTCCGGTTCTAAACTGCTTGACAACAAGTGATAGTTTATATATATATATTTTTTTAGCATTTTACATCCAGTCAGCTGACGTTTTCTTCTACATAAATTAGCTGTTTAAAAGAGGAATAGATGTGTACTTACTTCTCAGTGTGTGTCATTACAGTCCAACAGACAATGGACAGAGATAGACAGAGTTTGAAATGCTCAGTGTGTATCTGTCAGAGAGGGGATGGGCCAGAGGGCAGTGGCTGGGGTGTTTACACACACACACACACACACACACACACACACACACACACACACACACACACACACACACACACACACACACACACGACAAGCTATTTTGTATTTTTTATCCTTCCATTGCCAGACAGATGTGGGTCAGACTGTATATAAGATGTGGACAAAAAACAATGT
>CAAKHB010003652.1:91311-104011 GCA_901007665.1 Aeoliscus strigatus
GAGACGTGAGAACGAAGGCTGGATTGTTTCACACCTCACACAGAAGCAGCTGATCAGATGATCTTCCAGCTCTATCACACACACACACACACACACACACACACACACACACACACACACACACACACACACACACACACACAGCTGTACATATTATATTTAGAACTGAATTAACATGAAGTATCTTTGAACCATTTGACACCATTTATACCCAAGCAAATTTGCACAACGAAACAGATTAAAGCAAAATAGTACATGAGCAAATAATAATAATAAGATTTAATAGAGCATGAGAACAACACATTAAACAGATTTGGAAACTTTTCTTGCCCTGATGAAATCTGATAATTGGTTGTGGGAATTTGTAGTTTTGCTGTAGTGACACGAGATTAAACTTTTAATGGACTGATAACGGGGGAGTTACGGGGGGGGGCAAAACTAGCAAAACTGGATTTAATGTCCTCCTTGGGTGATTTCGACCACATACAGCCACAACTACAATTTTGCAAGTGTTCACTGAAATAGCCACTATCAGTAAAACTACTAGTTACATGTCGTACATGGCTTTGATGTTGACTGAACATTTGCTCTCACTTATCGGGATATATGTTGTGTATCGATATTCAGCTTAAATATATTGGGAGCCCAGCCCTAATCATAGGTGTACAAGGGGTTGGACAGTGTCGTCAGCCCTTCTCACATGTTTTTTTTTTTGCTTCCAAATCCAAAATGTGATGTGGAACAATAAGTTGCATTTGATTGGAGATTTAAAGAAGAACAAACTCAGAAGCAGGTGATGCTGCATGTGGGTGACAGTTCCAGTATTAACATACAGCTGCTTCCTGCTAAAAACCGCCTGTCAGATCATTTAATTGCTAATAATATCTACAGTCATATATTTTGCTGCTTACATGTTTGTGAGTGTCAGGACATTATTAGTCATTTTCCAGATTTGCAACATAGAAGGTTTTTCAAATATAAGCCTGATCAAGCCTGACCTGACATAAAGAGCATCAGCAGCTGTGAGAAAATAAAGGCGTCATCGCTCTGACAGCTTCTTTTCTTTGCCCCCTTTGTAATGAAACATCATAAAAATAACTGCGCCAGTTTTCCGAAGAGTGAAACCGAAGAGTCTCAGGAGATCTTTTATATTGTAATTATCATTTATTGGACGCTAATTTCAGTCACTTCTATCTTCTATCTTCAAAAATGGCAAAGAATATGACGGTTCACTTATTCCCACACTAACAAATAAAAAAAGATCCTATCATGCTACGCCCGAGTCACACGAGTCATAGCTGCTTCTTTCAATTTTCCCTGCTGTTAACGCCTTAAAATGTAACAGGAGATGAAAGGAAAGATACAAATTAAATAAAAGTTTACAGCACTAACAGCATATTTTAAACATTTGTCAGCCAAAGGTAATTTCACAATTACTAATTTGACATCTGAGCTATTTTCAAGACCAATCAGTGGATGTAAATATTAGATAGAAAACACAACTAAACGTCCCTTAATTGTCCAGGTTAGACGACAGTCCCACCACGAACTGCTTAAGAAAGTTGCTCTACTGAGTGGGGAAAATATAAATGTGAAGAGAAAACTCCCGCTGACACAGAAACCGATTGATGTTGAATGAATTGTGGATGACTGAGTCTGTTCTCGCCTCACTGGGCGTCCCGCCTTCGGTCAGACAGATGCTGCCAGGTGGAAGCGGACCAAACGACAGCGCTGGTTTCCTGCCACCAAGAGCTCCACGTGTACTGCTGCGCCCCCCGACCTCCATGAACAGCCACGGGATCAATAATTAGCTTCACGTGCGGGCCAAGAATTATCGCTGGCCATGACACAAACTTTAATATCTTCTGGCGTAACGCTTCAGCAGCTTTTAAAATGACTCCACTCAGAGAAATGCATCCTGAATGTGAACAATTATAATCTCTCTAATTGGAAAATAACCGCATTTGTGATCAAAAATGATTTCCCACCCAGAGGATAAACCTGGACTATAAACATCCCAGACAGGATTAAAGCAATAATTACTGCAGCTGCTCAATTAACCGAATTGGAATGCGGCTTTGTCACTCACTTTAAGTCGTGAGTACATAATGGTGTCGAGCACGGAGCACTTTAAAACTACTTCCTATTTCAAACACTGTGATCCCCGGTAATCCCTGACGGCAGACTGTCCCCTCAGAATCAAAACACACGGATGTTACTGGGTACATTGTTTTATCGTAATTTGTAATTTAATAGTAAAAGTCTTGCCAAGGAGGAGAACATCAGTACATCCAGCTGAGCTGCTGATGAGTTGATCATAAAGAAAGAAATTCCTTCTGTCTCTTCACGTCTGGTCCGCTTTCTCCATTATACTCATTTGTTGTTAATGGTTTCAGTGATGGACCAGTTATTACCACACTACATCACCTCCTCTCTTCTAATTAGATCATCAGTTCTCAATGTTTAGACCAATTTTACACCGTCCATCCTGTGCCTGATATATAGCGCTTTAATTTATAGAGAACAAATTACAATGGTCTTCTTGGGCTTGACAGATGGCACAATACAAAACCCTCGATGAGGGCGAGGAAAAGAATATGAGTTGTATACCAATCCTAGCTGGTCCCGGACTGTGTGCCGATCACTGACTTGAGTGAATCACTCAACTAACCCTCAATCACATGAGTCGCCTAGAGGCCGAAACACGAGCTCACTGTCTGAGTTCCATGACCCTGGAAAATGTGCCTGAGTCAGCGGAAGTACGCGACTGAAGTTACGCTGACTCATGTGTGTCCAATCCACACGGGGACAACGCATGAGTTGGCTGCTTTGATGAATGACTCGCGCATGAACTCAGCTATGATGCCTGATGTTAGTGGCTCCAGGTGTATGGAGACACAAACGGTGCTTTTCCACTCCACAGTTGTAGCTCGGCTCGAAACAGTTACTCTTCGATGTGGGTTCTGATGTCACAGCGCCACCTGAGCGAAATTGCCACAAGTGAATTTTTACAATGACAAATGACAAAAACATAAAACAATTTTTGTGACAGACAGCGCAAAAAAAGAAAGACTGACCAGGAGATGATCGCTGACACAATACTACGCTCTGCCTCAGCTGAGGCCGGCTCCGTCCAGCTCTTATAACAAATGTTCTGACCAGACAAAAATCACACAAAAGTCTGTGCTTCCTTAACGGACCACAGTGTGTGTTTAACACATCAGCCACGTTAAACGAGAACGTGGTGAGGAATTAAGAACTGGGTCACGATGGGTGGACTCCTGTGTGGAAGGCAGCGCTTGTGACGGCCCTCTGTCTGTAGTGTCCAATCAGAGGACGTCCCTCCCTCTGTAGTGTCCAATCAGAGGACGTCCCTCCGTCTGTAGTGACCAATCAGAGGACGTCCCTCCGTCTGTAGTGTCCAATCAGGGGACGTCCCTCCGTCTGTAGTGTCCAATCAGGGGACGTCCCTCCGTCTGTAGTGACCAATCAGAGGACGTCCCTCCGTCTGTAGTGTCCAATCAGGGGACGTCCCTCCGTCTGTAGTGACCAATCAGAGGACGTCCCTCCGTCTGTAGTGACCAATCAGGGGACGTCCCTCCGTCTGTAGTGACCAATCAGAGGACGTCCCTCCGTCTGTAGTGACCAATCAGGGGACGTACCTCCGTCTGTAGTGACCAATCAGGGGACGTCCCTCTGTCTGTAGTGACCAATCAGAGAATGGCACATGTTTAGTGTATGCTCAGCTTGGAACGTTAGTGGTACAATTTTTTTTTTTACCAGAAACCAGAAAAGCACAAAAAAAGACTGATTGAAAACATTCAGCTTCCCATTTGAATTCATCCCTGTTCCTCCTGCGTACTCACTCTCATGCAGCATTTAGCTTTAGCCGGCACGTCGCATCTGTGCTCTCTCTCACCTCCACCTCAAATACAAACAAACAGAAGGTCCACTTAAGATTCTAAACCCGGCCGACACTGTTCTTTCAGAGGACCGGATCAAGTCGGGCCAAGGGCCGGGCACATCTGCTTCGATGCACAGCCTCGAGAACACAGCAGTACGACTCGTACTACATCACCGTACATGTATCAGCTCTCCTGACACATGTTTTCAAAAGACAAAGAAAGTCAAGGACTAACAACAAAACCAGCTGAGCTGCTCTGTGAAGGTGAAGCATTCAGCAGCTGAATGCGTTTTCTGTTAGTCAGTGGTCGATGAGCTGCTGGTACGTCGTGATGACATCAAACTGACGCTGATTAACTTTTTATGAGCACAAAGCAAAAGCAAATGAAAAACATCTTTTCTGCTTCATGTAATGTAATTAGTCTCAGGACCGATGGCCAGTCAGTCTGACAACGTCGTTAGCACTTTTTAAAGATGTATATTACATTTACAGGACCGATTGCTCCAGTGTGGCATTCAGCTCAGTGATTTGACTTATGGTCTCAGGTTGACGCCTCCTTCACAAAGTGGTTGTACTGTAGCTTTTATTAGGTGTTGTTGGCACGTCTGCTTAAACGTTTGAAGGAACAAATAAAATGCCTGAAACTGCAAGTAAGTGTCTAAATTCACTCTGAGCACATGTTTGGTGATTAACCCCCACGGTTGGGCTGCTCGATATTCACCTGAGCAGAGTGTATGTGTATGACTGATTTAATAAGGAATACAAAGGCATTTATCACAGAACACAGGCTGTCTTTGCTGATTTATGTGAGTTTCAGCCAAGGATGTGACTGTTGGTTACAGCGCGTTGCAGTCTGAGTTTGAGTCGATTCGGAGCCTCTGCGTGTTACCGACTTGTACTAGATGTCTGCTGCAAATGGAACACACACCACCATCACTGTGGTATTATTCTGTTGATCACGTTGTGAGTCTTTCTGACTGTCTGATGTTATTCTCCCCCATGTAGTTGTCTATTGGATGTGGATGTTCATTGTTCATCATGAAAGACAGTGATGTCACCAATCCAGCCAGTGGTGTACTTCCAATTCTGACCTACATTTTTTGTCCTCTTTCATTGTCCTACTCCATTAATGACCAGTAGTTTCAAACTAACAGCACAATAGATGACTGCAGCCCTTTTTGGCTATGACTCATCCATAAAAAGGCAGTGAGATGAATGAAACGCTCTTCATCATCATCAACATATATCTCATATCAGTCCATTGAAGTAGAAAAGAAGAAGAACAAACTAACAAATTAAGGGATACAAGTTTAGCATAAATAGTAAAAGTACTATACAAAGCAAGAAATCTATTCTAATCTATTTTATTTATTTTATGAAGAATTATGCATTTGTAGTTGATTGTGGCAGACTGGTGAAGCAGGAACCAGTGATTACTGGGCGACGTCTATCACCAGCTGCATGTTAACAGCTCATCGTTCAGGATGCAGTTGTGCTGACTCATAAAGAGATATATAAACAGTCTGCTGACATCAGCTGAAAATAATTGTATCAGAGCGGCTGTTTGTCGTCAGGTTTCACTGCAGCTTGTCAAAAATGACCCTTCATTTATTTCGGTGTCTAGTTGTGAACGAGGGCGGCACCTGAGCAGCACTCAGGATGATACTGCGGAAGCCCAGCAAACAGCTCAGCTGATGGATGGAGCAGATGTTCTCTCCTCCTCCTCCTCCTCCTCGCTGCTGCTACTAATGCACAATCCTTGTCTTTGGCTGCAAATAGAGCTCATGGCAGCTGCTTTCAAATGTTTTTCTGCCATTGTTCTGGGATAAACATTAAACACACGTGTCACGTATAGACTTTTAGGACAGTAGACAACTGTATGTTCAAGCAGATGGATAATTCATAGCAGATTTTCTGGTTTCTGTTTTTCTTTCTCTTTTTCTGGTTCATTTGTCTTTGCGGAATCTTTAAACTATGAGTTATCTGCCTATGAGCATTTGACATCTCACCATCTACACACCATTCATAATTCATTTCATTGACTTTACGTTTACATTTACATACATTACATTCAGCCTTTTTTTTCAGAAACACAAAGTTCTGTTCTTCAAAGAACAATTCAGTCCTGTAGGCTGCAATGTGACATTGACGTTTAAGTGAGAAAGGTGAGTGACCACAGGAGGGAGGAGGAGGGTATTATGAGAAAGTCCATGTTTGACCATGCTTGAGCAGTGCTCCACTGTTAGTTTACAATCTGTTGTATAAAGGCTGTTCAAATGCAAACACAAGACCAACATCAGGTACAGCGAGAGCACAGGGGATGATTAAAAAAAAAAAAAAAAGCTGCAGTGTTTCAGGACTTGTGGAGACACAGATTGGGTCTGAGAGAAACCCACAAAAACAAAACAATACTCTGAAGGCAGATGAGGTTTCCACCATGAGCACCAACAAGAAGTGGAGAGCTGAGCTGCTGGTTAGTTGGAACAACAGCAGGCGTGCAGGAAGAGTAGGCGGGCAGTGCAGTAAGGAGGCAAACAACCCTCAACAGCTCAAGAAATGGGGGACCAAACTTCATGTTTAATGATGAAATAAAATGTTCAACACGAACAAACTAAAAAACAACACATATAGGTGGACTAAGGTGATGTTGTGTGAGAAACAACATATTGAATATAACGAATATTTAATCACCCAAACTCCACAGACCGATCAGGCTCATGGCCAAACAAACAGTCCCGCTCCAACCTGAGAATGGCTCCAGGACCGCTCGTCTGAACATGAGCCAGGAAACAACTACTTCCACTTCTGGGTCTGTTATCCAGAAACACTCATAGATTCTGACCAAAATGGGTCATATATAATACTTTCTCCTCCACTGTAGCAGTTATTGAAATGGATTACTGACCATTCATGTATTCTGTTAGCTGTGAACCCCATTCATTGTCCTCCAAAAGCCCTCTGAGCTGTGCTTTAGTTCCTGAGGGTCTATTAAAATTCATGCATACCTCAGATTTGTGCTTCTTCTCTTTATGGGGTTTATAGCACCAAAAGGCCATTCTAATTAAATTCAGGCACAGTTTAATCTTTTTTTTTTTTTTTTAAACTCCCCTCAGGCACGTTGCTCGACTCAGTGCAAGGTCATTTGTTTACAGATACACACTGTTACCGTTTCCCTACCTGGGAACATCTGATGCTCCAGGATATTAAAGCTGTGGCTACTTTCATAAGCATGTGCGGCAGATAGCTGCAATGAAAGCAAGTCATCGATTAGCGGTAATACCTCTTTTCTCTCTTCCAGGATCACACTTGATTTCTGTGATATACAGTCCTCAGCTCTGGAGCAGATTACAGTACAACCTTGAAATGCCTTTAAAACCAGGAGATTAGATTGCAAGTACTTCACATCCACTTCATGAAACTCCACAACTGATACGATCGCTTCTTGATATATCTTGATAGGTATAAGCAGAAGTTTTTTTCAAAAGAGCCACTGAATGTTTTTTTGAGAAAATACTTTAGCTGAATTGAATGAACCAAAGCGTCACCTCTTCAACATTCATGCATTCACTCATTCTCCTCTCTGCTAATCCTGTACAAGGTTGCAGAGTGCTGAAGTGAGATGACGTCTGGTGACAGTTGCATACCGAACAAGTCCCTATTCGTTAAGAGGACTGAAACGCAACTGAACATTCACACTAATGTTGGGGGAACCTTGAGTACCTGGTGTAAACTCATGAAAAAAATATCTAATTCTGTACATACACAAGCATCTTTAATATTACACTTTTTTTTTTTTTTTTTTTTTACAGAGTAGACGTCAAATTAACATTTGTTTGCATCAATGCCAGCCAGCTCGTCTTCCTTTCTCAGCCTCCAACATGAAAAGGTCAACACAGCCAGCCAGTGTACATTCTCCCCAGGTTTTGCTTTGCGTCATTGCGGTCAATAAATCGGGACGACAGCTGGGATCAGTGAGGTGTTGTCTGTGGGTTTGTATCTCTTTGTTGTCTCACCCCCCCAGAGTGTCTCTGTCATGCCCGTCTTCATCTGGACACTTTACGCAAATATTGATTGCAGCCTTCAGTTGGCTCATCTGGCACCAGAGAGCACTTATGTTACCTGGAGTGGTCGGCATGAGATGCGGTGAAGCTCAGCGTCGCTGCAACGCGATATGATCAGGACCTGATAAAAATACACCTCTGTAAACACGCAGCTCAGTGATGCAATCGTTTTCATTCTCTTCTTAGGATCATCTGCTCAGGTCATGTCCGACGGAAATGAAAACCTTTTATTTCATCCGAGGACAAAGGTTATTTGGAGTCGACACGAACACCAGCAGGAAAAGGTTCTTTCTTTCCTCTTTCAGCCTCTCGTTTTGGGCCTGCTGACATATCGATCAGCGAATGTTCAGACCTGGATGAAGGCAAAAGACATCTGTGCCTGTTCAACTCGCCCATGTATCCTGATTGCCATGGCAACCAGAGGCTGTGCATGCCTGTGTCGCTGATCAGCCTGCAGGTTTCCATCAGTGCCTGAGAAAATGTGGTGTGGTTACTGTCTGTCTGCTACTCCCTCCCTGTCTCTGCTGTCACAAAAAAGAGTGAGGACTGCAGAGGAAGTGCAGTCACACTTTGTGCATTTTGATTGTTACCATCTGCCATCACTGTGTAAAATGAATAACACACTGTACTGGTGTGATGCAGGTGGTACAAGGTGACTGCTGACGTTACATCCTTCCCGCATTTGCGCCATGATTCTCTTCTGTCTCATTGCAGAACTGTTTGTGTTCAAAACCCTTTTTTCATTTTAAGCTGGTCAAGCAGAAAATACTTGGTGACAACATGAGCCTTCTTAGGGGGCTGGTGTTCCACATTGCTCCTGTCAGACAGCTGAATTCACATTTTGATTTCATCCGTCACAAATATGTGCCAAGATAGATGTGATGCACCGTTATTATTCCACTGCAAAGCAACATGAAGCTAATAGTACGCGACTGAACAACTTTGGATTTGTGATGCTGGTGGGTGTAATTAAATCATCCCACTTTGGGGTGCAGACCCTAGTGAATTCATGACAAATGGAGACACATTTCCAGGGAAGAAGAAAATCATTTATGTCTTACGCTGAAAGCAATAAACATAAAATGATGGTTTTCTATTGTTCCTCGTAGATGGTCCCTGAGAAAATATGGATGCAATAATTATACACATTCTCCTAAGAGTTTCAGCAAATGAATGAATAAAGAATATCAGCTCCCAGCATATTTGTTGACCAAAAAAATGTGTGATTTTTAAGAATAGTCTATAATTCTGCAAATAGAATTAAATATGTCAGTGAAGATGTTGAATCATGGGAAGAGAAGCCAGTGGGGAATCGAGGTGGGATGAGTGGAACATTCATCATCTCAGTGTAATTAAAGGTGGCAGCACTTGTGGCATAAAGCCATGACAGCGTTTCCACCAATACATAACGAAATCTGTATGTAATTAAACATAATAGGAAATTACATACTCATGATTTTTGAATCAAGCGAAAAAATAAATGTACTTAAATAAAGTTCAGGATATTTTACTAAATATTCATGTGTTAAATGACCAGTGTTGCTGTTAAATTTATTTTGCTAATGAACTATTTCAGTTAAGTTCTGCAGATAAAATGAGGTTTCAGTGAATGAAATGAGGTGGATATCTTCCAAACAGTTCCAATGCTTTTGCTGCAGAAATCGTGTCTGTGTGTGTGTGTGAGTGTGTGTGTCCTTGCTGAGCCGCATTGTAAGTTAAATTGTATTCACAGTGATAATTCACAGACAAGTATAAACTTTATATTGGTGGCACACATGCTGAGTATTACAAAAAATGCATTAAAGAGAGATGAAATCCTCCAAGTGTCAGAAACATTTTTGTGACTGCAAACAACTCCAGCAGACCAATTTTTTTATTACCTCTGTGAGAACATGAACGTTATCCAGTTTATCAGTTGCTGACGCTTTAGTCCTCCCCATTGTACAGTAACTTTTCTATTCAATATGATTCAATATTCCTGCAAATTTAAGAACATTGGGGTCAAATCACAGAGGTTTCTAATGACCATGGAGAAAGGCGACTCACCAACATTCAGAAAGAGTGTCACCGGCCGTGTGTACAGCGAATGACCCCCCATAATGAGCCGCTGTGGAAGACAACATGAAGACATGGCAAAGTCAACATCACTCAGGCTAGTCGATCAGCTTTCTCTCTCCCGTCCAATCAATTGAGTGGTCGCCTTCAGAGTGGCCTGGAAATAGATTGAGGCTGGTTGTGTGTGGCACACGCGTTGAGTGCACTTTAACTGCAGGGGGAAATGGGTGGCATTTCCATCCACGTCTCTGTATATTTGGAGAGAGGAGATGTAGTTGGAGGTGGTAGCATTGGACAAGTATGCTTTTAGAGTCCATCCTCCAGCCTCCTGTCTTTCTCACGGGCACTCAGGAGCCCCAGGAAAATACCAGCAGTAATGTTTCAGCGTACTCGAAACTCGGGTACCAATCAGGAAGACACATATACTTCCTAAAATAGTCAGCTGCTGTGTGATTCAGTGGCTGGTGTCACCGTCAGCAGATACCCAGTACAAGCTCCCTTTCCTCATTTCAATTATGAAAGCCTTCATGACAAATTTACACACCACTGCCAATCAATAAGAACGAAGGAGGAAGGGGAATATCAGCAGACACATCCAGAGTCCCTGCCCCCTCCCCCATTTATAATGGAGACTTAGGCTAATTAAAATAGTTCCCTGGCAGCCATGACGGCCATGGTTTCCCCTTCAGATGTTCAATGAAGAAGAAGTGCTATCAGAGCCACGAGGAATGACACAAAGCTGGCTATTCACACATAATTGCTCACCCAGGGAGGCCGCAGCGAGGCTGGTGGCCTGACAAACGCCCGAGATGTCAGCTCCTGTCAAGATGATGAAGCTCTCGGGCGTCCCTCAGCTGCGTTCCAAGACCCCAGTGGGGTCCAAGCGGGATGTCAATTTTAACTTTATAAATCTTAAATTGATGAAAGGAGCGGTGGCTGCAGTGTTCGTTAGAGCTGGTGTGCAGATGCCCTGAACTGGGGCTCAGCTGTGCGTTTAATTTATAGGGCCAATAAAGCTGGATGTCTCTGGAAAAGAGAGGGTTTGTTTGAAAACCAATGCTTAAAACATCTTTTTGAGTTTCCACTAAAATGGAGGAGTAAAATGTCACAATAGATCGTTATTCAACCCAGTAGGTCGATGACATTAAGAAGATCCATGAACAGGCACCTCATGTTCTTGTTTATGTCAAACAATTACATCCAAATAACCAGAGTGCAGACAAATGCCCTAGTTAACAGCCATTCCTATATGAAATGACAACTGCTTCTTTTGGTGCCAGATGATGGACCTCTTAGGGAACAATGACAATCGGATCAATAGCTTATAAAAGAAATAAAAACAGGAACCTCTTGGCGATGAAAGCGTACTGAGCAACTGACGGGGGACAACTGATAACACCTAAACTGTCAGTAGTGGAGATGACTGTGAGATCCAGCCTCAAAGACAATCTCTTTCTTTCAGTGTGTCTTCTACATGATGACTAGCCAGCCTGACTTGTTGCACATCAAATCTTACCAGTGTTTGTGGGGCATTAATATGTCATATATAAATCACAGCTGATCTGAAGTGCATAAGTGGAGGAAAGAAATGGCCTTGAAATGTGATATGAAATAATTAAACCCATCTCCCTTCGGGTAACACAAATACTGGACATTACGGCCGGATGAAAATTAAGCCACAATCTATAGGCATTAACAGGAGGCTGATTTCCATTCCACTGCTCTTCTCTCCCAGTTCCCTGAAGTACAGGACACATCATCATCAGCTGGATTTGTAACAAGGAGCCTCTGGGAGCCTCTGGAGCAGACTGCAGTCTAATGTTCCACAGGAAGTTAGTGTATGAAGGTGATCTGTAATTAAGACATGTGATATATACAGTACGTCTACCCCAAAGTGCTTTGTGATTAAATTAGGACTGCGACAATGAAACGATTAATAACCAGCTGCTGAATTAATCGCTTGATATGATACAATATAAAAAATATAAATAAACAATTTTGGTAATCGACTTAATAGATAATTATTTCTGTAAAAAGTGAAGAATATCTCAGTTTATTTACATCATCGATGATTGTAGACTGAATAATTTATTTTGGTTTTGTAATCACTAATAAAATACTCAAATACATTTCAGCCTTAAATTAAATTGCAATCAGTGTTGTTCTTGTGGTACAAGACCCGGTAGGATGTTCTGCAGCCGTCACCAGCCATCAGTCTAGGCAAGAGTGTCCAAGCCGGTCCTCGAGTGCCCCCTATCCTGCAGGTTTTCAATGTCACCCTCCTCCTACCTCATCTGAATCAGCCTCTGCGAAGTTCTGCAGAGACCTGACGACAAGCTGCTGATTTGAGTCAGGTGTGTAGGAGCAGAGTGACATGTAAAACCTGCAGGATAGGGGGCCCTGAGGACCGGTGTGGACACCCCTGGTCTAAGGGCTGAATGATATATTGCATCAAGATGATCACAAGTAGTGCATCTTCACACCGGGTACAATAAAGTTAGAAAGGACGGTGGACTTGTCAGGTCTAAAAATAACAACATGGACTTTCATCTGGTACAGAGCAGGAAGCGTTTTCTGTCTTGGGGAGGAAGAGAGCAGATTACAGTTTGAGTGGTGTTGGGCCTGTAAGATGAATCAAATCTGATTCGGGGACTCACTTGAATATGGTGACAAATGACAC